>LTAE01000525.1:40896-61591 GCA_001647135.1 Pontederia paniculata
TGTCATTTTGTTATAATGTCATGTCATCCATATAAATAAAAGTAATAATTATCATATAAATATTGATTTAATAAAAATAAAATATGAGTTTAGCTTAATTTATAATTAGGTCTCTTAAAATTTTTATATTACAATTCTTATTCTTTTACAAATTAATAATTTTAAAAATATTTATTTAAAAAAATAAAAAAAAGATGAATAATCTTATGCGGTTAATATGAGAATGCAAATTATTTGCGTCATGATACGATGTTATACAGAGCATAAATTATTTTGTGTTGTAAATTTTTTATCTTGATAAATTATTATAAATTGAAATGCAAATAAATTAGGTCTCTTTATTGTTTACAAAAATAGGATGCAATTAAATGAGTGTTACTAAGGGATGCAATTTTATTAACGTTGTTATATTTTGACTTAAGTTGTTTTCACTATAATTTATTGTGATACAATATTAAAAAAAAATACAAAATTTATGACACATTTCAAATAGTGTTGCTTGGAGACACAACATCGAAGTGTGGTTATGATATGAACTAATATAAAGACGCTTAAATTATTGTGTCTTAATTTTTAAAAATTAAGACGCGAATTATAATGGCCTCCTTAATATTATATAATAATTGAGACGCTATAAACAAGCGTCTCAAAAATTGGACGCTTTATATAAAAAGACAACGCTATGTATTGTGTCCTTAAGGATGCGTCCTTAGATGATCATTTTGTTCTAGTGACCTATCAATCTATGTTATTTATAAATTTTAAATGAGTAAACTCTATTCAAAATTTAATTGGAACATTATATATAAATTTTGGACGTATTTATCTTTTTCCAAAGCATCTAAATTTAAACTCGTAAATTGATTATTTATAATATTTGTTAGCATTTAAGCATGAAAATATTATAATAAAAAATATTCATAATAGTCTAAACATTGAGCATAACCTTTAAGCGTTACATATCATTGATCTAATTTGCGTTCTTTCTTTTCACTTGTCCTTGCTTGTCAATCAATTCCTATACAACAATGTTCCTTCTTTTCTCATTCTTCTCTGCAAATATTTTTCACTCGTTATTCATTCTTTTTGGCACATTTCTTTTCATTCTTTTTATTTTATTTTTGTTTTCTAAACCCGACCATTACATCATATATGGCAAATGGTGTGAAATCAACTCTATTTCTGCATATATACCTTGGTGAAGTGATATGGTTGAGGAACCTCTTTCCGATGCTCTTTAGGTTCTAGGGAACTTCGTAGTTCTTTGACATTTGCGGGAAGAGGGAGATGTCTCTTGGCGATGGTTGTCATGAAGCATCGGCGTAATAGGACATCCCCTCAAGCTGACCCATAGCGATAAATGAACTTCCCGACCAAGAAAACGAGTAGGCTGGCAGATATGACGACCGCGAGAACTAAGGGTGGACACGAGTCGAGCCGAGCTAGGTCAACACTTAAATAGGTCAGACCTGTTTAAAAAGTTTAATAAACAAGCTAGGCCAAAGACCCATAATAGGCTTAAAAATTAAGTTTGTCCTGACTTGTTTATTCAATTCAAGAAGTCTGACCTAACTTAATAGTTTATTAAGCCATATTTATTAATTAATAAATATATATTAAATTATATTTTAACTTATATTTATAATATTAAAAAGAAAATATTGTGCACTTTAGCATTGTACATATCTAACACACTGAAATTAATAATAATTTCGAATAAAAGTGACTTATTGTACCTCTTTCGACATTACATTTGATTTTTTTAATCAAAATTATTAACATTTTTGGCTCATATGCTAAATACTTTTAAGTTTTATAATATATATTAATTATATAAGTTGACCTTATAAGCTAACAAGAGCTAAGTCTGTTTAAATAAAAAGACCAAATCTTAATTTCGAGCCTGACTTATTTATTTAGAAAGACGAGCCGAGCAAGACTCAAAATAGGCCAAGCCACGAGCCGCTCACGAACGGTCTGGCTTATTGTCAGCCCTAGCGAGAAGATATAGGAGGATACCCAACCGACGTGATCATGCATGTATGCGGTGATGCTGACACCAAGCATGAGGCGGAGCAGTGGCAAAAGTTCCACCAATTGAAGTACGATCGAAGTAGTGTCGGCTCTGAATCTCGCTGACGACTTGTGGTCGATAGTGCCGATCGAGATCAAGTACATGGTGACGAAGTAGACAACCTCATAGAGGTGCAGTAACATGTGGAACACGATTCGATAACATGGCTTGAGGTGGGGCGCTTCATGTGGGGCACAAGTTGAGACGCGATCGGTATGGCTAGACCCTACATAGAAGCTAGTTGGTGCATGAGAATTTTTTCTTATATTATTATTATTATTATTATTATTATTATTATTATTATTATTATTATTATTATTACTATATTTCTATGCTATTGGGCTGCATACTTCATAAATCAATTGTTTCTTTATTTTTTTCCTTGTTTCTTTATGCCACAACAAAGGGATTATGCTAAACTTTGACCTAAAAGAAATAACATAATTACATGTCATTATTTTTTTAAAACTATTGGAAATAAAAGTTAAGAAAAAAGGTATTTTTAGTGTCATGATTGAAGTTGTAATATCTTAAAATTTATCTACAAGTTAACTAATTAAATTAATTATCCTCTTTAATTTAGTTGTAATTTTAATATAATATATTAATTAACATAGATTTATTTTTTAATTTAATGTAATGTTACACATGTGAATAGTCACATATTTTATGATATGCTATCGAAATTCAATAAGAATGTTATCTTATACTATAAGCAGCTATGTCCATTTAAATGTTCAATCAATGTGATTCAGGATATAATATTTTCTATCAGGGGCAAAGTGAGATAATTAATTAAGTGCACATCATTTCAATGTCATTGGAAAAATTGATAATGCGAAGTAATATTTACTAAAAAATAAAATAAAAAAGAGTTTCGATAATGATTATATTAGGTTTTATCAAATTTAGCAATGATGATTTCATTGATAACAACATAAATAACATATAGTTTTCAATACTAATAAATTAATATTTATTAATTCAATATCATAAAGCACGCATAATATTTAACACAGATATTCTTGCATTAACGTCACAAATAAACTCAAAATAAACTTTGTGATTGAACTTGGACTTTAATGAATATATCTGATATTTTGTGTCCCCACCAATTTATCATAAAGATCATGAAATTTGCTAAACTTAGTTGTTTAAATATATTTCAATAATATAAATAAAAGGTTGTGCTTAGGTGGTGGAAAATAAAAATAATAATGGTTTACATGGTAATAATGTTGTAATAGGAGGAAAAACCATTGTGCTAAATTTGAGCAAAATTATTTGAAACAAAATAGCAAATTAATTGATTAAAATGACATTCGTAAAAGTTTTCTTACAGGAAAGAAAAAAATGAAGAACTCGAGTAAAAAATATATTGAGGAGAGAAAAAAATATAATGTTGGTATTGGTTATATAATTAATCTATTGATAGGGAGGAAAAAAGGCAAAAATATTATTTATACATTTAAAACTTTAATAAGGGAAAAAATCCAAATGAGGTTCAAAAGAGTTAGAAATTAGGGAGAATTAATAGTTTATAAGTTGAAAAGTGCACTTAATGTGTGTATTTTAATATGCAATTTATCATTCAAACATCTGATTATCTAAAAAAATATTATTTTTTATAATGGGTGCACGACACACATACTAGTCTGCCTTTGTTTGATATATGTAATTGATAATTCATGAATTATTCATTTGCATATATGTGGATCATGCATTTTGCATGAATTATGAGAGGACCTAAGTGCTATATTGAGATTAATGATGAGAGCCATTTCTAAAATCTCAACTATTTAGTCTTTAAAAATGAGATTAGATGTTTCATCAATGTTTTGGTTGAGTAATTAAGCTACATTATGTTTAAATAGTTCATTTATCTTGTGTTAAGATAGAATCAATATGATCAATTGGATAAATATGTGAATATTGATATTTGTGTGCATAAATGCATATCTATTTGTGGGTTCTGAATGAATATGTGTTTATGTCATTTGATGTAAAAGATTTTTTTCTCTCATGTGCATATTTAATTTATTTTAATGTGATTGTTCAAATAAATTATAATCTTAAAGAAATTTGGTTAAATGTCAGTTCCCTCGAGTTAATTCTTTAACTTGTAGCTTCCGTTGGCTTGCTGAGTCGTTACAAAAGTTGAGTTATGTATTACACAAGTTTAACCCTACAATAATTGCAGCTTCTTTCCATAATATCCCCTTACATAAGCTTGATCGAACAATGCATACATGTTCTTCTTTCTTTGTGTAGTGGAAGACACAAGGTAAAAACCATATACACGTACTATGACTAATCTTTTTTTTTTTATGAGCACATATTGTGAAACTAAACATGTTCAGGTGATTCCGCAACCCCAACCCTCGTATGGACGTTCTTGTAGGAGTAACTACGTGCAACACCAACATAAATGAACAGGTTCAAGGCATTCATGGCCACCAACAACCAGTAGAACAAATCCAAGCGGCTCTTGTTCACGTCCTTGGCAAACCAGCTCGCCCTCCCTCCTCCTCCCGTGACTTGGTCGACCACAGTGATCAACAGGCTGCTGAGGAAGCTGGCGACACCGATCACACTGAGGTAGAAGGCGATTCCTAAGCTCCTCATCCTGTCAGGAACCTGATCATAGAAGTACTCCTGCAAGCCCACCAATGCGAATCCGTCAGCAAATCCAAGTATCATTACTTGAGGTGCCAACCAAAACACGCTCATGGAGACGACAGGGGTCTGCTCCTTCTCAGCCACCGTCAGCCGCTTCCTCTCCACCAGTGCGGCGACGGCCATGCCGATGACCGTCACGGCCATTCCGATGCCGATCCTCCTAAGGATGCTTATCCCTCTCTCGGTCCTCGTGGTCCTTCTGAGGAACGGCACGAGGACTTTGTCGTAGAGGCAGACGGCCACGATCATGCTCAGGGCGCCGAAGGTGTATATGGACGCCGGAGGGATCTCAAATCCATTTACGATCCTTCTATTCATGGTGCTCCCTTGCTTGATGAAGAAGGTCCCTGTCTGCGCGACGCAAATTCCGAACGGCAAGGAGGTTATCCATATAGGGACCATGGACACTATTAGCTTCAGCTCTTCTACTTGCGTGATCGTAGCAAGGCGCCACGAGTTCCGTTTCTCGTCGGCGAAAGATACATCATCACCTTTGTTCTCGACGATGGCAGCTTTGTCAAGGAATCTGGAACAAGAAATTAACTCTTAAGCCGCATATTTGTGTAAATGTATGCACAAATGATTTGCTATCGGGTCTATTTTTACGTACCTTAATCTAGTGGTATGGTTGAGGAGCCTCTTTCCGGCGATCTTTAAGTTCTGGGGATCTTCGTAGAGTTCTCCGGAGTCTGTGGGAAGAGGGAGACGTCTCTTGGCAATGGCTGCCACTATCACTTGAAGCATCGGCGTCAAAGGACTTCCCTCGGGATGGCGATAGCGATAAATGGACTTCCCGGCCAAGAAAACGAGGAGGCTGGCGGACATGACGACCGTGAGAACGATGTAGGAGGATACCCAGCCGACGTGATCTTGCATGTACGCGATGACGGTGACGCCGAGTATGAGCCCTGAGCAAAGGCCAAAGTTCCACCAGTTGAAGTAGGACATCTTCTTCTTCCGCTCCTCGGCGTGGTTGTCGTCGAACTGGTCGGCTCCGAAGCTCTCGAGCGACGGCTTGTGGCCGCCGGTGCCGATTGAGATCAAGTACATGGCGACGAAGAAGACGACCTCATGGAGGCGCAGCGACCTATGGCACACGACCGGGTCACATGGCTTGAGGCGGGGCACGAGTTGAGACATGATCAATATGGCAAGACCCTACAGAGAAGCCAATGTTAATTGATTGTTACAAGTGACTTTTCTTAGTTATATATATGTAATATGAGTGTGGTATGATAGATATCATTCGTTTTAATATATGGAGAAAAGTAGTGTTACACGCTTATAACACACTAAAGTTATAAGGTAAAAAAGATATATTCTTTATTTTGACATTTAATTTTTTTTAACTAAAATTACTTATGCGCAATATATTCCTTAACCCTATAATATATTTAGTTCATATGCAATGCACTCTTAACTCCGTTATATATATGGTTAGAGACGATATGTAATTATTATTATTATTCTTCACTGATGGGGTTAACAATTAAATATTATTTCTTTTTTCCCTTTAGTCATTTAGCATAAAATGATATGGTGGATTATGAACCAATTAAAAAATTCAAGAAATTGCTGGATTTTATTTTACCTCGACTATTTTTAATTGGTTAAATTAATTTATTCATGAAGAAAATATTAAAATATCACTATTTTACTGGTCCATTCTCCTTTTTCAAAATTAGTATTGTAATCTTTTATTAGGAAATAAATTTTATGCATGAGTTTTTTTTTCAAGGTGAACACGACTCTTTATCATTTTGTGATGACCCGGAAAACATTAATACGTGCATGGGTCATAAAGTTGCTAACTATGTGGACTTGAAGACATCCAAAAACAGCCCCACTTTCTTTTTGGGTGTGACAACAAAACCCACTCTGACTCCGGTGCATGCATGTCCTACTAAAAGATGGCAATCAATTCATGA
Source organism: Pontederia paniculata (assembly GCA_001647135.1). Taxonomy (NCBI): domain Eukaryota; kingdom Viridiplantae; phylum Streptophyta; class Magnoliopsida; order Commelinales; family Pontederiaceae; genus Pontederia; species Pontederia paniculata. Next base: position 47,578 of record LTAE01000525.1, read on the forward strand.
ATGCATGGCCTAAATAAGCACGTCAATCATTCATATAGTTGGTTGGGCAAAATATTATCAAGTATGGAATCATTATTCATCATCAATAATAGTGGCTACCACATGCAAGTTTTCGACTAGTAGAATCAACTAATTAAGAAGAAAGCTTTCACTATTATATAACAAGATCGTGGTTAGTTAGTTAACTAACGAATGAATGAATTAATTATTATTACCGTGAGGTAGATGAGGGAGGAGAAGACGACGGTGTAGAACCTGCCGAGGTAGGCGTCGGCGACGAAGCCGCCGACGAGGGGCATCATGGTGGTGACGCCGGCCCAGTAGTTCACGTTCTTGGCCGCCGTCTTGAGCTCCTCTTGCAGAACCTTGGTCGTGTACATGATCAGGTTGGTTGCCAACCCGAAGTAGCTCATCCTCTCGCTGAACTCAATTGCTGTGTCAATCAATCAATCATCATCATCATTCATTCATTCATTCATTCATCCATTCAGAAGTTACTTTTTATATATAAATGATTTAGGTGGGTTGCAACTTCATCAAGTCATTACATCATTAAATCTGGATGATTCCTCATCAGATTCAACTTAAAATTGCCTTATTTTAATTTAGTTTTTTTCCATAAGATAAAAAAGCTTGATTTAATTATTTTACGATATCATCATTTAAAAATGTTAACCTCTATTAAACCTTTTAAAAAGTTAATACTAAAAACTTTATATTATTTTGTGACGAATGTCTAAGTACGCTTACATCATAATTCACTTAAAAATTAAATTCATTATTAATTTTGATTAAAATAAATCAAATGTTAGGACAAAATGGCTATAACTTGGATTTGTTATAACATTTAAATTTTCAAATGAAAATTTTATTCCAGTTTTATGAGTCAAAAAAACAATTTACACGTGCATTTTCTATATATATATATAATATTCTCGAAAATATTATGAGTAAGGAATGCGGTCCAATCATTAATAGCAAGTAGCAAATACTGTTGCATTTCAATTTCAATTACAATTACAACTTGGAATATTAAAGGACTTGCTCTTAGCTGACCTTTCAAAATCGAAGATCCATATAATGCGTAGTAGCCAAAATTTCTACTGTTTGTTGAGAACCAAAAAAAAATATCGATGAATGTGTTAAATTAGATGTGCAATTAGCAATCTTAAAAGTTTAAGCCTATAGAAAGAGCAATATTTTTTTATTTATATTCTTAACATTTTTTTTCACGTGTGAGCCACTAACAACTTTGGTCTAGCTCAAAACTCAACACGTGGACAACTAAGAGAAAAAATTAATTTTTAATACGAACGACATCGAGATTTAAACTCAGGACCTCTGACTCTGATATCATGTTAAATTAAATATGCTATCAATAATCCTAAAAGTTTAAGCCGATAAAAAGAGCAACATTTTTATATTTATATTCTTAACCGCGTGCATTTGACTTTTATTTTTCATTTTTTTCATACATCTATGATTTTATTTTCTCCGTATATATAACTCTATATACTGTATATATTAATATATGATATATCGATCTCTGGATCAATTTTAAGTTATAATATATATCATTTCAACCGAGAGTGTGCACAGCTTACCTATGATGAAGAAGGATGCCTTCCAAGATCCAGTGGAAGCTCTGAGAGGAATCCTTCCTTTGTGGTCGACGGAGGAATCATGGACCCATCTCTCCGCCTCATCGTCGACGTCGCCGCCTGCTCGCTGTGGCGCCATGCCATCAAGCTTCTCGTCGCCCATATTATATGTAATATCCACACAGGATTCAAAGTACAAGGCCTTTGCAAGATGAGAAGGAGAACTTGTACTGGCGTAGAAGACTAATTAAGGGAGAGAACTCATACATAAAGAGAAGGCACGGAGTGAGCTAAGATATATATGTTGTAAAGAAGGAAGGAAGTAAGGAAGAAGAAAGCAAGGTTCTTGTGATTGGTGTGTAAGTTGTGAGATCCAAGTGGCTCAGTTCAGCTCCCTTTATATAAAATTCCGTAGAGGACGAGGGGACGCAATATTTCTTAAATCCTCAGTGTTCCCACTTTCCAGCTATTATTGTTGCTAGAAAACGGATGGGGGAATCCATTCCCATAGGAAAGAATGAGTGAGAATGGATGGATATCAAATTTCGTGGGGGAAGAAATCTTTTCTCCTGTTTAATGAGTCGAATATGATCTTTTCTTTATTATTATGAGAATAAATAGGATTAATTTTTATATTAATAGTGCAGATATAAAAAAATAATCTACGATGACAACAGTATATCTTTAACCTCTTTTATCATAACTATGTAAATTATAAATATTGTCACTAATTAATATTTAGTTGAATTTCAAACAAATGTTATAATTGTAGCCTTCCAATATTGAATCATAAATGTTTACAAATCAATTGCCACGATTTGATGTGGACCCTGGATCCAATATTTGAACGACAAAATCTAATTTTTAAAATAATTTTATTAATAATTTAAGTATAAATATGTTATTTTTTAACAATTTAAATTTTTAATATTATTGATAAAATATTTAATTTAATATAGTATCATAGTAAAATTTAAAAGTGCCGAGTTTAAACCACAAAGCTCATATTAAAAAAATATTTTCTTTTTTATGTTTCAACGTGTTGAATGTTGACTAAATTATAAGGGAAAAATGGAGGTGCTAGGGAGCATCATGCTTCCTACCTTTTTAATTGTAGAATCTTTAATCTACGGTGGCTTGATTTAGGAGAGAAAAAAAATAGGAGAGAGAAAATTTAATATTCACTATAGATTTAACATCCTATGATTGATGATGTAGATAACATGTGCTCTCTATTTAACTAGGGAATACCTACATTGAACCCAAATTATAATCACCACGATAAATTTCTCAATCTATTATTAATTTTATATCTTTTCTTGAATGGTTACTGAACTTTATTTTGCTATTTTTTAGTCATCAAATCTAAAAATTTTATAGACGCGGTCATTTTTATTAGAATCATCCTCGATTATTAGGTTAACTTAAGTTTTTCTCTTTCCTCCAAATTTACATGGACATTTTTTGCTGTGTTTGGGGAGCTGATTTTCTGATAACTTTTTAGAAAGTCTAGCTTGCTTCTTCAATCTTAGTTGTTTGGTAAAAAAATTAAACATAGCTTGTTTATAAAATTGACTGTGTTTGAAAATAAATTTTGAGCTTTTTAAAAAATTAAAAATAAGTTCATTGAGGAAAAGCAAACGTTGAACACAACTTGTTGTAAGGAGAAGTCTTCCCAGACGAAGCTTTTATCTCTTTGGCATATCGACTACTTGACATCCTCTACTAAAAAAAATCTCTTCTCCACATCATGTAAATAGATTAATACTAAATAAAACATAAACAAAGAAAAAAAGGACAATAGTCATGTGTTACTGTGGTGTTTTAAGAGGGTGCCCGCCCCCTCTCTCTCCCTTGCATCAAATGAAGGGGAGTGAGGGTGGGGGAGATCCCCACAGCGTAGCTCATCTTAGTGAGAAAAGCGACACTATAACAAAAATTTAAACTCGTCTCAAATATATGACAATTTCAAATTCGATATTTAAAATGGTCAATTAATGAAAGTGAGATATCAGTAAAAATGCAATTACAAAGATATTTAAAATGACCTATACCGACAGTCTCAATTGAGATGATTAGAAAATACTTTAATTGAGGTGGTATATCGAGAGAAGGGTGTGATGTCCTCCTATTGCCCCTTTTCTTTTTTATTTTATTAAATTATCGTTATTTCATTAGTTTATTAGTGATATGGAGGAGTGAGATATTTTAAATAACAAATCTTGACGTAGTAAAGAGAAAAGGGTGCCTATGTAGAGATTAACCGAGTATTAAAAAATGATGCATCTAAAATATTTGAACAGTTGAATGACTATTGTATTACAAAATAAAATTTAGTAACCATGCTAAAAAAAGGTAAAGGTGAGTGATCATTTCAAAAATCTACATCACTTGTAATTTCTTTTAACACTTAAGTTTTTTAAATTGTTGGTAGCTAGCCATATAATTTAACAACTTTAATATAAAATCAAATTAGTTCTACCTCCTAAAAGATACCTATTACAAAAATCACAAAATTATCAATTATGTTACTTATAAGCCTAGGTGAAATTCTTCCGGTACCATACCATGTTACTAGTGAGAATAGAATTGAGATTGATTAATCTCTGAACCAAGGAGTATACAAACAACCATAATTGAAGACGTCAACTATGATCATGATTCAAATCCAACAATCTATTTCATATTCTCGAAACTCAATGTGAGCATGCTAAGTTCTACATGTCAACTCTGGGTCAGACCATTTTATTTATCTCAATTCTCAACAAACACTAGTTAATCAACATCCTATACTTTATTTTCATCACTACTTTTCCCACTTTTATAGTCGTATCTCTTTATTATGTTCCAATTTCGTTGTAATACGGAAAAAGGAATAAAGTGGCGTTGTGCATATATAATTCAGCTTAAAGGTGTTCGTCCGTATCATTAATTTTAAGCACCACCAGTTGTGTTTAGTGCTAAGTTAATGGTGTATAGAAATTAATAGGTCATATCCTAGTGAAAGTAGTAGTACTTGCTTGTGCTGTAACCTAGTCTACTCTTCTGTCCCCTTCTATGAATTAAGTGGCGTGTGGAAGACATTATCATTAATTGTATGTAGCTAAGATCGGCAATGAACCGATTGGAGAGTTGCAAATTAATATAATTTTTGGATGGACGTGTGACAGATCGAATTGGATCGCTTCTAGAACAACCAGACCAGCTTACATTTGATTTGAGTCAAACATGTCGTCCTCGGTGGAGCTGTACATCGGGTCCCGGTGACCCATACCGGTTGCATAACAAATCCGATTTAAGCTAATAATAATAATAATAATAATAATAATAATAATAATAATAATAATAATAATAATAATAATAATAATAATAATAATAATTCATTTAAATTAAATATATTATCAATAATTTTAAGAATTTAAGTCAAAAAATAATATATTTATATTTATATTCTTAAAATTGGACAAATTCAAAGTCATTTTGACCTAATTGAGTAGATGAATTATTATCATTATTAAATTTTTAATTTTTTTTTACTTCTATCAAACTTTAGTAACTTCTTTATTTTGATTCCACTATTTTCTTTAGTAATTTTAATATTTAAACTAAACAATATAACCGAGTAATTCAATGATCAATTAGAATTGTGATCTATCATAATCTATCGGATTTAAAAAAAGAAGTTTCTCTACTACTCGACCCCGCCATGGGGTGATTAAATTGGATTTGAACTTTGGATCAGGTCCGACTCATGAAGAGTCGTAGTCCTCGTTCTTTTCTATTTGTACTCTATAATTGATTGATATTTCTTTTAAATAAAATATGTGTTTCTTTTATAACTCTAAATCCAAATTCAGAAGAAAAAAAACATATTACAGAATTTCTAGGAGCAGTTGATATGTCTTGCAACTAGCGTTTCTATTGGCCTCCCTCTTTTAAATTATAATAGTAGCTAGGGACCATTAATTTCTTTAATAATAAAGATATAAACAGAAATAAATAGGAACATTTCGACGTGTTTAATTAGGTAAAATTAATTTTATGCGCATGTATAAAATATGTAACTCCTGCACCAAAAGGGAGAACCCAGCGATTAATGATGAGAAGAGAGATATGGATCATAAGCCATTCTACGTGATTTGTGTGAGTCAAACATGCACTAGTTAGTGCCCTTGAAACATTAACTTGCATGACGTTGCTCAATCCACTAGTGACATTATATGTCATAATTTATTCGGAATTAATTAATTTTTGCTTCGGGATTTACTACATGTGAGGAAACCTTATTAATTAATAGTTCAAATTTGATTAAACCTGTCTTTATTGTCACTTCATAGTGGTTGACATTTTTAATATACTTATATAATAAAATGATATGGTAATAATGTTTAGAGTTAAATAGACGAATCAATTATATATGCTTCCCAACTAATGACACCATCAACTCAGTGCGCCATATCCTATGCAATCTTTGCATGATGATGATCTCGAAGTAGGTTGCTAAATAGTTAATTAATGGAGGACGGATGCTCCATTGATTAGATGATGAAATGGTTTTGGTTTTGAGGTGATCAATTGGAAGGGATAAGAACGTACTCAAATGTGATACGTAAAAGAAAAGTATACACCTGTGGCAAATTAAGCTTTTCTTGATTGGTGCACTTTGGCACTGTTTTATGGCTATCATTGTCGTTGGATACATCAAATAAATCATATCCATAAGAATCATTCTACACAGTTCATACGAAGTGTCTGAGCATTTAACCAAGTTTGCCGACTAGAGGAAGCGTCGCTATAATAAAAAACATTTATATTCAATATTTTTTACTCCTGTAGCCAGTTAACCTTAATTCAAGTTTTTATTAAAAAAAATATTTTTTACTCAAGCCAATTTAGTCTAATGACTTTTGAATAACAAGTTAATGTAAAAATTATCATTTTTAATGAATAAGAAATATTATCTATTAGTATAAAATAAATCAACATATTATCACGTAATATTGTTGCAAATACTGGTATTTAGAAAATGTAAATTATTAATATTCTTTTATATAAAAAAAAGAGGCTCATAAATTTGCTATAAGAGAAACTATTGATAAATATCGAATTTAAGATTTTTCTATTATTAATGAATGAGTTACCGCATTATTATTTTTTAAATATTTAACATTTGAAACAATGAAGTGTGCTGGGTGCTGATCGCATATATTGAACCACAACCTTTTTGCAGACATAATTCAGGTTTTGAAGCGGTTTGAAGACGAGACAAGTGCACGATGTCCTAACCACAAATTCCTCTGCGATAGGGATGAGAGTGTTTAGGGACAATTCCAAGTGGCGGATCCACTCCATTCCAAAAGGAGCAGAGCTCAGAAATTCCCTGACAAAATCTTCCAGCTAGTTCATAATTGAAAAGCCACTGCGACTGGATGTTAGCCCTCCAAAATCTCTCTCTCTCTCTCTCTCTCTCTCTCTCTCTCTCTCACAAAGTCCCAGAAAGCTAAAACAGTATCACAGCACTTTTGCTCTCCTCACGTGGTTTGTCCTCAGTGTTCAATAGATCATTAACCTTAAACAATCCATAACATATAAGAACATGTTTTGGAGCTTGATTAAAAGAACTATTAGTGCAGTCAATTAGACAGCTTCAAGTTTTTATGGTTACAGTGGCCACAAACATCCGCTATACAGGAATTCAGCATTCTGCTGGTGTTGCTGAACTTAATGGACATGTTGCAGAAAGAAAAGAGCTACGAGAGGGAGCATTTTGATATGAGAGTAGTCATCCACTTATGGAGAGGGAGACAATATGATTTCATCATTGTCGATTATGAGATCTTATCATTAGTCTCTCTCTCTCTTCATAGAGTTGCAAATGAAGCAAAATACTGAAACATGATTGTTGATTGGTGGGTGGGAGGGAGGGAGAGAGGGAGGCAGGGGGTGGTTCTCTGTTATGGGCAAGGCGCCAGACAGTTGTGGACTGCGTGCAACTTTGGTCTTTGAAGTTTGAAGGTAGCGAGAAAAATAGACATGAAACCCATCCCTTTCTTTGACGATTGAAATTCTGTCTTTGGGATTACCGAGCTCCACAATAATCCAGGATACTGAATTGTCAGATTACATTCTCTTTCCACCAAAGAAATCAGCTCAACATTACCCAACTCTGAGATCCGCAGTTACAAGAACATCTGATAGTTTCATGCCCATCAATAATTTGATACCCCATGGAAGGATCCTTTTCGAAGCTTATATTTCACATTTTCCAACAAGTGTAGCCATGCAGATGTTCCATGTCAACATTGAAAATAAACTTCATCTAAAATGGAACAAATTGAGATACAAGAAATGAGCAAATTCTTTATGTGTCAATTTCTCAAGTGCAAATGCAAATATTTGAATTATAGATAAATGATCTATAGTACAGGATCATATACCTTTAATAACAAAATTCTGACAAACAAAAGGAAATCTACCTCCTAGAATCTCCACACTCACACACATCACAAGGAGTAGAAAAATAATCTACAAATCAATTGCTTCATGTTTAGATCCTAAAGGATTATAACTTTTGTCTTTTGGAAAAAGAAAGATTCTTGTGGCGTTTCCTTAAGTTGAACAGCAACCTCCTTTTGTAGCAGAAACATCAGATACATTTATGGTTGTTCCTTGGATGGGTCGGCTTGCAGTGCCAGCGGACTCTTGGGCTGCGAGTGCCTTCTTGCTTATTATGTGGTGAATCTCTGTTAAAATAGTGTTAAATGCTTTCTCAATGTTCACTGCTTCTAAGGCAGAGGTCTCTAGAAAGGAAAGCTCCTCTTTCTCAGCCAATACTTGGGCCTCATCCTCCGAGACTGCTCTAAGGTGCTTCAAGTCTGACTTGTTACCAACCATCATTATGACAATATTTGAATCTGCATGATCTCTCAATTCCCGAAGCCATCTCTGAACATTTTCAAAAGTTTGCTTCTTCGTCATATCATAGACCAGAAGTGCTCCCACCGCACCTCTATAGTAAGCACTCGTAATGGCGCGGTACCTTTCCTGGCCAGCAGTATCCCATATTTGCGCCTTAATGGTCTTTCCCTCTATCTGTCAAAGAGTGAAAAAGGCTACTAATATGATTAGAAATGGATGCAATCAGCACAGTGTATACAACTAGACAAGTATCTCCAATTTTATCGGATGACTCTAAAGAGACAGTCAACTAAAAAAGTTATGCCTATATACTATCTATCACAATTGACTGTAAGATAATAAGCCGAAATGATGCAGCCAAAAGACTCAAAAGAAATCAAATGAACTAAAAAATGTACAAGACTTTTGATCTCTTAGTAGTTGGAAGTTTTTTTTTTTGAGAGATAGTAGTTGGAGTTGGGACACCAAAGAACCAATAAATTAGGTAGAACCACTCTTTTAGCAATGGATGAAGATAATAACATGCCACCATCATTAAAATTCCTTCATGGCATAAGAATAATAAGTATTGTTCCACTGCTTTTTCTGAAAACAGATTCTCTAGACAACCACACCAATCAAAGTCCGAAGCATAGATCTTATTTTGCAATTTGTTTCATTTATAATTCGATAGTTTGTATCTTGTACACATATGGTGAAGTGCATACCACATCAATCATATATCACTAACTAAACTTTCCAGATTGGTTGACTTTGCAACTAATGTATAAAGTTATTCTAATCATGAGACATGAGGGATGGAGTAAGGTCAACACCTGCTTTAAATTTGATATATCGGAATCATGTGAGCACGAACAAAAAAGTGAGGAGTTCCACATCAGTTGACTTTGCAACCAACAGAAGCATGTTATTCCAAAAATAAAGAAAAGGGAATTCGAGACGACAAACTGATGGAACATTCTAGCAATTGGCATGCCTTTTCACAGGAATCGAAGATGTAGCAATCTCCACTATGAACAATTGGCATTACTAATTGTTTCAGGACATTCTTCTCTTGCTAAGAACATTTGTTCCTATCCACAATTCATGTTTTGTTTTCCAACCAAATCACAAGACCATATTGCTACTCTAAAACATACGAACAAACTAATGATAACTCGAACAAATACGATCCAAAAGAACCCAAATTTAATAGCAGCAGTCGATAGGACGGAAACGGACGGACATTGGGAAAAAATTGATCTTTAAGACAACAAACCTGACAAGAACGATCCATTTCATCCGGGAACAAATGTAAGGGAGACATATAGAAGCAAATATAGATAGAAACGAGGGGGCCGGCGGCGGATGGCGGATGAACGGCTCACCTGGAGGGTCCTGGTGGCGAACTCGACGCCGATGGTGGACTTGGACTCGAGGCAGAACTCGTTGCGGGTGAAGCGCGAGAGGATGTTGGATTTTCCGACGCCGGAGTCGCCGATCAGCACGATCTTGAACAGGTAGTCGTACTCGTGATCCAACCTGTGCGCCATCCCTCCGCCTCTTTCCCTCAACTTCCTTCCCTTCCGACCACCTGAAACAACCGAATTTTAAACAAAGAAATCTCATCAAAAAAATTGGCGCATAAATTTGTGTTCTTCAAAATATAAGAACAAATATCGAAAGCAGAAAGATCACGCATCCGGAATCGAGATTGAGATGGCGTACCAGAACAGGATTAGATCCGATGGAGGGGCAAAATTATTCGAAATGAGGAGATGAGAGGTGAGAAGAGGAGAAGACACGGGGATGTCAAAATGAGGCAAAAAAAAAGCACCTGAAACTACAAGGTACTTCTCACCCCTCAAAAGAAAAGAAAAAAAAATACTTTCCACATTTTATTACTTCATATACTATTATAAGTTTTAATAATCATTTTTTTTGGTGTAACCTTGTTGTTTCTATTTTGAGGAACCAATTAAACAACTATTAGTTAGCTTTTGGAAATAAGAATTTAATTTTTTTTCAGATTTCACTGAATAATTGATTTGGTATATTAGTTATAATGATGTTTGGATAAACTAAAAATATTAAGTTTCATGAATATTTAAATGAACCTTATGAGTATTAGAAAAAAAGTAAATTATCTTCTAAAATAAATAATTAAAGATAAATATAAATGAAAAAAAATAGTATACAAAATTATTTTAGAATCTTAATAGATAATATAAATTTAATTTTATATAATAAGAAAATATTTTATAATTATATTATTAAATTAGCATAACATTTAAATTTTAATATTTAAAATTAGATGTTAATAATTAGACTAAATGTTGATATTGAAATATAGATTAGAAGATAAAGAAAAAAATAAATAACAGAAAGTATTAGGAGAGAGAAAAAAGAAAAATAAGTTTTAAGTAAAGAAAAATAAATTAAAAAAGAAAAAAAATATCATGACATTAGCGAAAAATTCCAAAGAAAGCAAAAAATGTGAGATAAGAATAACCAAAATCTCGGATTATGTGATTTCAAATTTTGATGTTCAGGTTCTACATCCGATTTTGTCAAAGCTAGAATAAGTTGGAACCAGGTCTGTGTTTTGCGTGGTTTCAATTTTCAAACACAACCTTAGAGTAATAATTGTTATTGTTCGACTAATTTTGATTGCTTTGATCAAATTTTGTACTTTTAGAATTATTTAATTAATCATATATATCATAATACATTGACGTTTGATGCTTATATTTTGTGGTAAGAGATCACCGAATCATAATTATGTTATTATTATTATTATTATTGTTATTATTATTATTATTATATTACTATTATTATATAAAATTTTGATGGATGATGGAGAGATGACTTGATACAATCATTAAATTTTTAATCAAATAACAAATTTAAATGTCTTGCATGAGTATTATGTAGAACTCTACGATATATATAGATTTTAATAGAGGTGTCCCTCCTTTAAAACCTGTCTCCTTCTTTTCTAACCGTCAAATTTGTTTTTTTATGGTTGAGATTGAATAGTCTTTAAATGGCAAAAAGTATCTAACAAAAAATAAGTTCTGATTTACCAACATACTTTTTAATCTAATATATATATATATATATATATATATTTCCCCAATGCCCGTGCTCGCTGATTTCCTACATCTGTGCCCCCCCGTGCCAGTTGTTGCTCGTTGCTCCTTCGTGCCTGCACCTGCTGTTTGTTGCTTCCTCGCGCTCGCGCCTTTGCTCCCCCGCACCCGCTACTTGATGCTTCCCTTGCATCACGCCTCTACTCCCCCCTTATGCCGGATGTTGCTCAATGCTCCCCCTGCGTCGGTTGATGCTCGTTGCTCCCCTTGCGTCGGCTAATGCTCGTTGCTCCTCCTATGCTCGCGCCTCTGTTCCCCTCGCGTTCGTGTCTCTGTTCCCCCATGCCTGATGCTCCTTACTCCTTCGCGTCTACGCTCATTGCTTCCCTTTGCCCGCACCTTTGCTCCCCTGTTGCTCGCAGCTCCCCCCATCTGTGAGCGCGAGGATGAGTTGATCCGATTAACTTTACTTACTGAGTTGATATGATTACCTATATTTAGTGAAATAAATTAGTTTTTTTATGAATATATGACTATTGAATTATGAGGAACTCATGGTGTGATAAGTTAATTTGTTTTGGTCCATATTGGTTAGCCTATAATCCTAATTTGCTCACTTGCTTTCTTCATTAGATCTATAATTTAATGCTTCTTAAGTGTTACATTATGCTTGTATTTTGATGCTTGTTAAGTGTTGCATTTTTGCCTTAACTGCAAGAAAAAAGTAATTTATATTTGCATGTACCTATTTTGTGCATGGTGTGAATTACAATTCAGTTGGATTTTTAACATGGCTTCATATACAAGAACCCAAGAGCATCAACAATATGATTTCGAGCAAATTATATGTCGTGTTGAAGGCTAGAGATATGGTATATATAACTCATGGATGGAGCGTCAACAACAAGTTTTAGAATATCAAAGTTATATTTTTAAGAAGTATTCTTCAATGGAAGAAGCTACTTGTGCATTATCTAACTATTTAGACGTGCATGATGAATCAATGTCTCAACATCAAAAATATGTGCTGAAGTTAAAATCGTCAAAGGGGCAATGTGCTATTGCAAGTCTATGAAGAACTTACTTCCTTTTATCTTTACCGTTGCAGTTGGTTTCATCGTTGGTATTATGTCTTAAATGTGCCAAGTTGAACTTAGTTCTTTGCATGGACTTGTAATTTGAACAAGACAAATTTACTTTATTTTATCATTACATGTTTCCTTTTATAATTGGATTGATTGATGTACATGCTTGAAGAAAAAAATGAACGGACGACAAGAAAAAAAATCATGATAAACGATAAGAATGGAATATGATAAGAATTGATCTTTGCCCAAAAGAAAGAAGTCCGTTAAGATTAACTTTTATTGTTCTCCCAATTTTATGCTAACCACCTAGAGGTAAAACAATACCACATTGGAGAACAACTTTGGTATGTTGCATACCGTTAAAAATTCTAATGGCAAACATGAAGCACTTTCGTTTATTATATAATAATAATATGAGATGTAAATATTTTGTTGTTAGTTGAATTTTGAGAGCTTTCAAAGTGCATTGTAGAAGAGAAAAGAATGTGAGCAGAGTATATCCATATAGGCAATTATAGTGCTGACTTCATAGAATTAAAAGAAAACTACATCAGTTATATGTTGCACTTGGTTAACTAGTACATAACAAAAATGACAGCAAAAATATCAATAAAAATGGCAGTAAAAATTTTGTCTTTTTGCAGCATCCATTGAAAGCATATTAAGTGTGAGCATTTGTTTTCAAAGCCCAATGTGATGATAAGAAGTTAATAAAAAAACTTTGGTTATTATCGTATAGAACATGTTACCGCTAATAATAATCCTAAAATAAATATGGCCACTTGACAAAGGATTATTACTTTATAGTGACAAAGTAAATTAAAAAAGAAACTCAAAAGAACAGTTTTTTTATCTTGATCAGTAAAATTAGTTTAACCTAGTTGAATGACAAGTAAGAGTGAGACTCTAAGAAATTATCAGATAGTTGTGTTACCTTGATGAGCATGTCTGTTGGGAGCCATGCATGTGCACTAGGAATTCCAACCTACCCAACCTGCGGCACAAGTATAGAAGTCGTTCACAATGATGAATGAGATTATGCCAATTTTATGTTGGAGCTTCGTCAATTTTTCTGTGTTGGAATATTTGCATCTATACTACTTGAGGATTATTATGGTGAGGTTATCATATTCATATATGCTGAGATCCAATGGAAGAACAACATTTTAGAACACCTGCCGAGATTCCTCAACTAGTTGAACAAAATTTGAGCTACAAATTATAGCAAATGCAAAAAAAAATGTGACACAACAAAAACTCTCTAGATAGGCAACTACTCAACATAGAACATTACTCTTGTACACTTGTCTACAGAGACGGAATCAAGTACAAAGTT
>LTAE01000525.1:66530-77306 GCA_001647135.1 Pontederia paniculata
GTCTTCAAGTACACCATATGGGTATTTAATTGACCCATCAGCCAAATGTAAAGAAATGTTTGTAGGCTTGATATCCTCCATATCAAATTTTCTGCATATAGACAATGATATTAGGTTGACTGAAGCTCCTAAGTCGCATAAAGCTCTTCTTATCTTCATATTGCCTAATTCACAAGGAATTGAAAAACTTTCTGGACCATTCAACTTGGGTGGAAGTTTATTTTGAATTATGACACTTGCTTTCTCTGTCAATGCTATAGTTTGATTCCTCATTATGCTTCCTTTCTTAGATAGTGTGTCCTTTAAAAAGTTTGCATAAGGGAGCATTTCTTTAATGACTTCCTCGAAAGGCACATCATTGTAAACTTCTTTAGAGCTTTTCAAAATCTCAAACTTGTTGGTAATGCTTTATTGCAGCAAACATTTGAGGAAAAGACAAATCAACTCTGAGTTTTTCCTTTGCCGATTCAAGCTCTTTATAGATTTCAAACTTTTTTGGATCCTTTTGAGAATGGTCCTAATTTTCTCTCACTATTATCTCCTCAATCAACTTTTCACCATTTTTATCAGCCTGCTGGTTAGTAGCAAATTCCATGGGTCTTTCAATATTCGGCTCATTCATAAGGTGGATAACTTGAACTTGATCTTTAGGATTTGCTTAAGGTTGGCTAGTTAGTATTCCTTGAGGTCTGATTGAGCTTTCAACATGATGAGTAATATGATTTTCCAGCATCTTGTTATGAGCAGCCATAGTTTTCATTTGAGTCATCATCTTCATCATGACTTCATCATATTTTTTCTGCCTCTTCATAACTGCCTCTCTAGCATATCTTCAGCCTTAGACTTGAATGGAGCTGGGGCTGATTGTTCATAGAATGACTTGATGGCTTGAGTGTTTTGATTGTTAAAAGGTTGTTGGGAGCAACCGTTGGTTTCTTGGCAAAATTCTTGGTTGTCATCTGATTCTGATTTTGAACTTAAGGAGGTTGCTGGAAATGATTTCCTCTATAAGAAAGGTTAGAATGATTTCTATTATCAGGATTGTAGTACTCTTGTCTTATTCCATAGGATAGCAAAGCACTAACTTGATCAGTTGATTGCTCAATTTGAGTCTGCATAGTTAAGTTGCAATCTTTAGCTGGATGTCCTGAATTTCCATAGATTTCACACCTAATTTCAGGATTGACAATCATATTAACTTGAGCTGTGAAACTCAACTTTTCCATCCTTTTTAGCATAGCTTCCATCTTGGTAGACAATGCATCTAGATTGTTAACTTTTTATTTTGGAGTAGGCTTTATTTTTGTATCATGTGCTAGGAAATGATGGTTCTTAGCCAGATTTTCCATGAGCTGTTAAGCTTCATCAATATTCTTAAATACAAATACTCCACCAGCTGCATTGTCTAAGACTACTTTGGAGGGGTAGTCAAGACCTTTATGAAAGTAATTTACTATCTGCCATTTTTCAAAACCATGGTGAGGACATGTCATCAACAGTCCTTGAAATCTTTGCCAAACTTCATATATGGATTCAATATCTCTTTGATCAAATTCAGAAATTTGGGTCCTCATCTGAGATGTCTTGCTAGGTGGGTAGTATTCAGCTAGGAAAGCTTGTACTAATTGATCCTATGTAGCAATATCTTCAGGGTTCAATGATCTTAGTCATAACTTAGCTCTATTCCTAAGTGACAAAGGAAATAATCTCATGTAGATGGTTTCAGTTGATACTCCATTGTAATATAATGTACCCTAAATTTTCTTGAAATTGTCTATGTGGAGAGTTGGATCTTCTGTTGCATTTCATCCAAACTGATTTTGTTGAACCATTGTGACTAAATATTACTTCAGCTCAAATGTGGCACCAGGAACGGTCCCTAAGGATGGTCTTCCTTGAGCATTTGGTGCATAACAGTCTTTAAGTGTTTTAGGAGTTGTCATTTTAGTAGTTTCAGTAGGTATCTCAAATCTGATTTCATAATTCTGAATAATTCTCTGCCTCATTCTGTAAACACTCGTTACTGAATTTCTTCTGATTTCAGCCTCTGGTTCAAATAAGAAATCTTCCAAGCTATCAGATCTGTGCATAAAGCTTACTGACCAAAAACAAAAACTCAGGACAATGGTTAAGAGTTAGGCAGAATATGCAGTTATATCAGAAAATTGTGAACAATTTCATAACAGAAATTTTTAAGATAACCAAATTAACAGAAAACTAACAAAAAGAAACTAAATATCTAAAATATGCACAATGAAATAAAAACTTTATACAAAGAAAATAGTTAATTAATTCTGAAAACTAAGTACTAATTGCCTCAATTCCTCGGTAACGACGCCAAAAACTTGATGTGATGTTTGTAATGCTATGAGTTTGTGTGATGAATTGTGTGTGAATATGAATTATGATAACCAATTTTTAACCCTTAGCTTCCTTAAATCTGCAAGTGCACAGGTCGAGTAGCTAACCTCGGGTATCGTATCCACGGTGAATTAAAACTTAAAGGTTAATTTAACATAATTAACTAACTAAAAGAAGAAACTAACTAAAAACAGGAAACTATAACTAAACTATAAATTGAAAACTAAGAGGGAAGTAGCAAAGTAAGAGTATCAGTAATAACAAAAATCTAGTATTAGCAAAAAATGACTAAATATTTTTGGTGTTTTGGTTTAAAGACAAAGGTTAAAATTAACTAACAGAGGGATAAGATTGATAAATGCAGTTAAGGGAAGATCTCCTAGGGATTGGTTTCATCTGAATAATAATCTGAAATAAATCTGGTCCCGTTGAAAATTTAGTTTTAATCAAAACATAATAAGTCAATTCAATGTGTCTCCACAAAGTCTTGATAGCAAAGATGAAGTTTCTCAACAAATTGATTAAGTCCAAATCAACAACTCACTGAAATATACATGGACAACCATATCTTAACCTCTCGAATAAAATGTAGTTGCAAAAGAATATAAAATCGATCTCTCAATTCAAATTCCAAACATCAACTCTTTAGCATCCATGCAGTTTCACTATGAATAGATTAACTCACATCAGAAATCTCATTATAGCTCAAAAAGATACACAACATTTAATTTCTAAAGATGGTTTATGATTATTGTTCTCTCAAACAATAATATGCAGAAAAGGGGCTAGATTGCTCAACAATTAAATACCACTGCATCTAAACCAACTGAAGAAATCAGTCATGAAAATTAGATATCCGAACAACACAAATCTGAATCAGAATAGAACATAATGCATCTTGTTATCCTCTCAGATTTACAAGATGAAGAAGCAACTTCTCAGCTAAGCTTCTTAAGCATCCAACATTACAACATGACTCAATTCAGATATAACACAACCAATTGTATAAATTAGAATAACATAAAATCTAAATCAGAATAGAATAGGATGTATTTTGTTATCCTCTCAGATTCACAAAATAAAGAGGCAACTTCTCAGCTATACCTCTAAAACATCCAACACTAAAATACAATTCAAATAAGATTGACAGAAGAGAATATGATGCATTTTGCTATCCTCTTAGATTCACAAAATAAAGAGGCAACTTCTCGGCTATACCTCTGAAACATCCAACATTATAATACAACTCAAATCAGATTGACAACCATGTAAATGAAACTGATATTGCATTAGAAATAACTGGTTCTAAAGTTATCCAGACTACATTCAGATTACACTATTCATAGGAGATAAATGAGTTTAGCTACACATTTCTGAATTTAACATTACAGACATAACAATGTTCTATGAATACATGATTCAGAATAAAAGATAGAAAGATAGAAGCAAATTGCAGCTTCTTAGTAGCAGTTCTTCAAACCCTAATGTCTCAGATTCCAAAACTTGTGTGTGTAGAGAGAGGAACCCCCTGGAGAGCAGTTTTTCTTCCTTTTATCTCTTCTTGCGGAACCTTCTGATTCTTCACCTTGCTTCTCTGATTGTGCCACATGTCCCCTCCAAACGAATCTTCTGATTCAGCTTCAAAAAGGTTGGAATCTTGGACAGGTGTCAGCCTCTATAGAAACAGCCCAAAAAACAGTAGACACAACAAAAAATAAATTCTGACAAGTCAAAAAGCACTCTGACAGCTCCCAACAGATCTTGTACTGGAATAAAAATAGCAGCCAACATTATATGCATCAACACTTTGCAGCAAACTAATTAAATCTATTCCCAGGATCATAGAATGATTCTATAATAAAGATTGGGTCAGCACATGGGTGATGAACCATGATGTGAACAAAAGAGCTGAAAATGTATCTATTCATGCACAATTTTAGCATAAAGCTCTACATGTCACATATACAAATAGTAAAGAAAAATGAGATGATAAACATGAGAGAATATATATTTAGGTCTAAAATAAATAGAAAATAAAAATATTTTGGCACAAAATTATCTATATAAAAATTACTTATCAGGGAGCAGGGAACAACATTTGATGTGGGGGAAGCAACGAACAACGAGCACAGGGGGAGCAGCTAGCAAAAGCTGACGCGAGGGAGCGGGTGGAGTAGAGGCGCGGGCACGAGGCAGCAAATGTGCGAGCGTGAGAAGCAACGAGCAATGACCGCCTTTTTGAGGAGAGAGAGAAGGAGCCGCACGAAGAGAGAGAGAGAGAAATAGGTAAAATTAGGGTTAAAAGTTAATGAACTAGCAAATATGTTGGTAAATTTTTTTTTGAACCAGACACTTTTTGCAATTAAAAAAGATTCAAATTGTAACCACAATTAGAAAAAAGAAGGTGTACCAATCAAAGTTGTCATGCATATTTGTTTTGTTTGTGTGTGGGATGAGAAATTTGGCATTTGGTTTAGATGACCCACCAATCTCGCGTTTCCTATATAAGAAAGACATTTGTGTGTCATATATATCACATTTTCGGATGAAGAGCGGTGAAAACAGTTGGATGATGGTTGGATTATTGTCTTGCTTTATTTTTTTTCATCTTCGTTTAAATATTGTATTAGTTAAGTGTTAATAATTTTGAACATCGATAAATTTGAAAAAAAAAAGAGTTATCGAATGAACACCGATGTAGTTCACTCTTATATAAATATTTTAATAGGATTTAATGTTGGTATACTCGGGTACATCATGTATCCTGTCTAATAAACCGTTAGATCTAAGATCTACGGTAGATCTTATTTAAGATTATTATTCTTTATTTATTTTTCAACCGTAGATCTTAGATCTAACGATTTGTTAGACAGGGTACATAGTGTACCCGGGTACACCAACATTAAATCCATTTTAATATAGGTCTATAATTATATATTTATATTAGTAAGTCAGAATAACGTGAGAAAGAACGAACTCCTAATGTTAAACGGTAAACACTTTTTATCCTCAAAATTAATATTAAGAGCTCGGCGCATCCGATCGAGTACGGGTTTAATAACTGATCTGGATCTCAGCCCACTAAACATATGGCCCATTTGGGCTAATCGGGAGAAAGGTACATGGTTTTAACGCCGGTCGAGTGGGACGACGACGACGAGCTCTTCATCGGGAGCCGCATCGGGAGGAGGAGAAGCCGAGAAGGAGCGTAATAAGGCGAACACATTTGGAGAGACAAAGCAGGGGATGCAACGGTCGCAGAGGATCTTCTCCGGCATCGGAGCTCACCCGCCGGCTGACGCTTTGCTACTCGACGCCGCCGAGCATTGTTTACAGTTAGCGTTATTGTCCGGAATTAGGGCCGGCTGGGATGCCCTTTGAGGTGATGGGGCTGATGCTGGGCGAGTTCGTGGACGAGAACACCGTCCGCGTCGTCGAAGTCGATGCCGTAGAGCGGCACCGGCGTCAGCGTCGAGGCCGTCGGCGACGTCTTCGAGACCAACATGCTCAGATTGCTCGAGCAGGCCGGAAGGTTCAGATCCCTTCTGTCTCTTTCCATCTCCCTGTTGTAATACCCTACTTTTCTCTCTCTTTTTCTTTCACTCCCTCTCCGATATCGCAGCTCGTGAGTGCCTACAGTTACTCGTTTATGCAGCGTGATCCCTAGTTGGAATTCCAGATTGCAGCTGCATAGTTGAAATATATCTCCTTTGAACTAATCTTTTAAAAGCAAGATTTACCTTTCATTTGTAACTCCCGTTGATAATTATCACGCCTGCGGAGCAAAGATTCTAATGCACGGACCTTACTGTGCTAATTTCTATGTGCTTTGGTGTTTCCTAGTCATCTAGGATAAAATGCAATTTTTTTTCTTATTGCTATTGTTCACAGTTGTGAATTGAATAGCTTGGCAGCAAAGAGATGACATTTATTGCTGGTAATTCAGGCATAAGTTAGGACAACCAGGGATTGACATGAATAAACCCTCAATCTTGACAGTGGCTTGCGTTCTTATAATTGCTTTCGTTTATTGAAGATCTTGATGCTGTGTGTTTACCTTCTTGGACTACATTTGTAGCGTACATGGTTAAAAACTTCAAATTTTGCAGACTTGAAATGGTCATTGGATGGTACCATTCCCACCCAGGGTTTGGTTGTTGGCTTTCTGGCGCTGGCATAAACAAGCAAATGTATGCTGATGCCCTTGTGATAATCAACGTGTACCTAGGTGCTAATGTGTTTTGATGTTTCTTGTGGCTTTATTCATTCAGTTGACATATGTGCTTTTTCTTTATCAATTTTGCCTGGTCAATGGATTCTTCAAGGCTATCACTTAATTGCTTTTGGCCGAAACTTTGCTATTGGAGGGTCATGGACGTGGCACTCTATTTCATGGGCTGGTTATCTTGGTGCCTTATTGCAGAGGTTTGATGCCTTGAATCCAAGGTTGCTGCTGTTGTAGTAGATCCAATCCAACACGTGAAGGTGTGGTGATTGATGCTTTTCGCTTGATCAACCCTCAGTCTGTGATGTTGGAACAATAGCCCCAGCAGACATCTAATGTTAGCCATCTCAACAAGACAGCCATTCGGGTTTTGTCATTGTAGAAACAATTTTGCCTTCATATTTACTTCTCTTGTTACCTGAATTCATATTTTCTTATTACTTGGCAGGCACTTATCCATGGGTTAAACCGACATTACTGTTCCATAACAATTATATAGGACAAATGAGCTTGAAGAGAAAATGTTGCTCATCTTACATAAAAAGAAGTGGACCAATTGTCTTACACATTGGTGTTTTGACGCCCATTCCAAGATAAATGAGCAACCGTTCCGATATGCCACATTAACTCCTTACGATGACTCCATGCCATTTACTGTATCGTAGTAAGTTCTGTTTATGTCTTAGTCTAGTTGAAAGATGTGAATCAATTTGTAGTCTTCTAATGGAAAGTTTTCTGATCATCTTATGTACAGGATACTCTGAACTTGGCCATCAAATATAATAACACAGTTCAGAAGGAGGACGAACAGTGGAGAAGTCGGCTATTGCAAATGTAGGGAAACAAGATGCCAAAAAGCATGTGAAAGAGCAGGTCTGCAACTTGATGTCATCAAACATAGTTCATACATTGGAAACAATGATGGATACTGTTGTTTTCTTATGATTTTAAGCTTAACACATTTCTGTTACAAATTGATTGCCGAAAACACACATCCGTATGCTATATTTTATCTTGGAAATTTTTTTGAATGCCATCTTAGAAATATTTTTTAACTATTATTTCTGTGTTTTTAGCTGCTATCAAGGAAACAATCTGGCACAAAAACATGTATAAACAGAACTTATGATATTCGTTTGTTTTTAAATGATCCAACTTTTTCTTCACAGCTTCTGTCAGGAGTACTTCCATGGGTGGCAGATGAGATTGCCGCAGGTGGACGCCCAGGAGCTGATGCATTTATCTCCTACCGCATCACAGCACTGGCATTCCAGGCCTAACGACTGCAGCATTTTGACATGACCTTTAAGAATGCATGAACAAGATCAAATCAGACAATGAAAGGGCAACCCCTTTTCTGCATAAAATCATGTAGGCAAAGGAAGGATTTTGTACTGCTCTTACCCTCTTGTTTCAGGGAAGGAAGCGGCCTCCCTTTAGCTATACCGGGCACCAAAGCATGAGGACCCAAGACCAGCAGGAGGACGAAGAAGAAGGTTGTACTAGGAAAACCCATCTTTTACACCACTTCGATCCGAGAGACTCCAAATTACAAAGGTTTATATGGTTTGCCTCCAAATTGTGTCTGCTTCTCTTTTTTTTTGTTAAAAGCTTGGAGTTTGTTCTCAAGCAACTGTCTATCTAAAAGATAAACTTACATATCTTTTAGTGCAAGCAATATTTTATATGTTTCCAAGTATAGCAATAATGCGTCCAACCTGCACCTCTGAATCAGTCATGGAAGACTTTATGCTAAAAAAAGTTATATGCTGTCGCATCCCATAGAACTTTTCTAACTGATGGTGGTTGCTTAGGTGACATCAATGAATGGGGCAGCCCCTTGTAGATTTCATGAAAAAATTATCTAGAAATGTGTTTCCCTTTTTTTGTATAAAAATGTTGACTTGACTCCAGTCCCCTGACTACAGTGCAATTTTTTGGAAAAAAAAATAGAGATGTCTTGTGTTGACAAGTTGAAATTATGCATGCTTTTAATGATCAAGTTGGATGAGTTGTTTAGTTTTGAGGTTGTAAGTTGTAGGATCAGCAACTTCTGATACATGATGAAGCACATAAATATTTAGCTTGTTGAAATTCAAATGAATCATCAAGCAATTTCTAAGCTGATTGAACGCAAAAATAAAGAATGTCATTGATAGCACCCGATTGTATTAACTTCTAGAATGTAAAAGGGAGCATATGATCAGCAATTTCTGATACATTATGAAGCATGTAAATGCTCAACCTCTAGAAATCTGAATGAATCATCAAGCAATTTCTTTGCTGATTGATCGCAGAAAATAAAGAATGCTATTAATATATTAACTTCGGAGGATTATATTAACTCTGCAACTCAATTGATGATTGACATATGTAATAGATGATGACGTATAATTTATATGATATGAAGTTGTTACAATTAACCTGTGACTCTCAACTTTTTTATTATATGTGAATGAGTATCATTTAATGATACATTTGTGTGGCACGTTCAAATCACTCATCCATGAAAACAACATATAAAAATATAGTTACCTTGGCATCAGGATGAATTGTTAACCTTCATGCAATAGCTCAAATATGACATCATCATTTTTTATTGAATACCTTAAGGAGTCCATTATATTATCACGTTTAACTGTAATAGATTATCGATGATTTTTACTTCTTTGGTAATCTAAATTATCACTTCATTGATAATAAAGGTAGCACCCATAGAAGATATTTTTTTTAGATTACGAGTTAGATGAAATGCATTTTGATAAAATTATCCTTTCAATTAAAATTTTAAAATATTTAAAATAATATTATTCAATAGTATCTTCATAATTTCTTAATATTATTTTACGGACGATTGATAACATAAACTCATATTTTGTCCAAACTTACTTTTTCCTTTTGTTTATGTAAAATAATATATTGGTAAAAAATTCAACAAATTTAAAAGTATTTTAGTAATTTTGTATCTAATAATTTAAATTATAAATTATGTTATTAGTACTCAGCAAATATTATAATATAATATTATCGATAATTTATAAAGTGATAATCTATTTTAGTGATGATCTAAATTACTGATTAATAAATTTAAGAATGCGCCAAACGACCTCTAAGTGTGTAATTGTATTTTGCATCCTCACATAAACAATCTTTTGAATAATATTTTCACATAAATTCATTTTTATATTTTTAAAAAATACTCAAATCATATTATATTTTTGTTTGAGTGGTGCTTGACTTTTAGCGAATGTTATGGTGCAATTTACTAGTGATTTCTCCTTTATTCATGAGCATCATCTATAATTTGAGTGATATTAAAAATTTAGGAAAGATACTAAGACTTTTCTGAAAAAAAAATGTGAGCCAGGGACTCCAATATCAAATTGAGGATAAATAGATCACAAAAATTCTAGGAATAAAAAGTAGAGGGTGACAAGTGACGACTAAACTTTGGGACAAATGTTTGGATTGGATTCGCATGAAACCATTCCAATGCAGACGGACGCGTGCATGGTATTGGTTCCCTTTCGGACGCCAATATATATTACGAGGTTAACATTGGCAATTATAGTTGAATACCATTCTAAAAGTTAAAATGGCCAAGTCTACAATGATGTGATCATAATCTTATATTATCTTATGTACATGTGTCATTGTGTTCAATTGTGCATCGCCCACTTTTTGCATCCTTAACTCCTTACCATTTATATATGATTCGAAGAGGAACACTCGTTTTAAAGTATCTCAAACTGATGCATACGGTAATAAAATTGTTAGTGTTATTGAGACAAAATTGTATAGAAAAAAATACCGAGTTCGACTTCCTTTTTATTTTAATTTTTTATATACTAAATATATGTCAGCTTATAACCTAGAAAAAAAGTTATTAGCATTTATTATAGAACATTGAAAATTTGAGTCGATTTAACTTGACTTCATCGACGCGTTAAAAGCTTGGACATGCTTAAGACTAAAATACTTACTTGATTGGTTCAAACTTGAACTCATCACCAAATGGAAAGTTTTCTGAAACTCTCTCTCTCTCTCTCTCTCTCTCTCTCTCTCTCCCTCTCCTGACAAAGCTATAGACGTATGATATGGATGGGTCAAAATGAATTTTCCAATATGTTTACGCCATTAACCATCTCTCTCTCTCTCTCTCTCTCTCTCTCTCTCTCTCTCTCTCTCTC
>LTAE01000525.1:79913-99467 GCA_001647135.1 Pontederia paniculata
CACACACACACACACACACACACACACACACACACACACACTATCCACCTTTTATAAAAGAATAATTTACTAACCAAAGTTAATTCAATTGATAATTATAACTTATTCTTACATTTGTTGGAAGTTTAGCAGAAAGATCTTTTTTTTCAAAAATTAGTAAATTTTAAATTGGTCGCACTTCATAACATTTCATTAGAAAAGTTGTTGACTCAACAATTAGCATATGTATAAGTGAATATCATGATCATGAACTGACCTTTTGTAGTTTTTTTTAACTAGAAAGATCTAAATATTAATTTCTTTTAATGTTCAGATTTATCAAAGTTTATGTTGTATCAAAAAGACAATAATGTCTCAATCTTTTGTTGTATTTTAAAATATGATTTCAATATCCAAGTGACAGTAATTGAATTAACATTTAATGATTTCTGTCAACAAATCACGTTGAAGATAGACTTGCAACAAACTTAAAACTGGGTTTTGTCTAAATAAATGAAAGTCTAAATTAGGAAAATATCTGTTGCCACTCTGAAAGAAATACTATATATTATCAGTTTATCACACATTCCTAATACCGATGAATATTTTACTTTTTATCTAATTGATTAGAATGACAATAATTTTTTTTGGAGAATGGCAACAGTATTACCCAAATTAAATATGTGAAAGTTCGATTTTCTTTAAAGCAATTTATCTTAATTATTTGATTTGAGCACCAAACAAATTAGAAAAATAATAATGTAACACTCCAAAAACGATCTCGATTCGACGCGGGCCGTGCCCATCTCGGACATGGGCCATGTTGTGTTCAAAACACGGGAAAATGTGGAATGGAGATATCAACACGGGCCGTGTTCCATCAAGACATGAGCCATGTTGCAACGTGAACACGCGAGCAGCTAAAAAATGGATCGTGTCTATAGAGGACACGGATCGTGTTGACACATAAGAGTTCCTAACAAAATTGAATTAAGACTATAGATTTAATTATATTTTTTGTTAACTTAAAATCCTAGTCACCCCTCTCTATAAAGTATAGGTACTAAAATAATTCTCCTTAAGACCTATTAGTTGTTTGCCCGAGTTGTCAGGTGATTCTTCTTTCTTTCTCTCTCTCCTCTCCTATCTCCTCTCTTCTCTCTTGGGAATCCTTTTTGTCTTCAATCTCGTGAATTGTGTCAGGAGAGGTTGATAGAAGTCGACGGCACATGGAGGAGGAGAAGGCAATAGCACGCGGAATGAGGAGGTGCAAGAAGGACATGTTGCACGAGACACAAATAGAAGATAATTCTCTTGGATAAAGGTATACAATTAGAATCATTAAAGAGAAGTAATAGCTGGATTTTAATGGATTATTGATGTGAAACAGGTTTTCTATAGATTAATTTTCTGTTAATTGGATTTCATCATTCTCAAAATTTGAGTATGTTTCATATATGACTAGCCTTTAAATATGATAATTAACTGCAAACCTGCACCTAGACACGGGTCATGTTTGCCCATGATACAGTTTCCATCATCATCATCGGTACCGCGTGAGACACGACTAAACGCATCGACGGACGATGCAGGTTGAGTTCACTGAAGAAAATAATGTTTTAATAGCCTCAAATCGTGCGTGTCGCTCCGACATAGTCCGTAAGGACGACCACGTCACCCTCGACATGCGTCGTTCCAATAATCACCGTGCACCTCGGGCGAAATGGTCTATGTGTCCCTCAAGCATAGGGCCATGCTCGTTGAACCTTAAAGTGCATATATGAAATGAGTCGTGTCATCCTTTGACGTAACTCATGTTTGCCCTGAAGAAACTGGGTGAAAAGGCCTACAACGAAAATGGACTGTGTCTCCTTGAACACACGGTCCACATTCTCACTACAAATGGCATATGCTATCCGAAAAGGCTGTGTTCGTCTTAACATTGCCTGACTTGGGAGGTAACGTGGGTCGTGTCTCTAGTGACGTGAGTCATGTCCTGGGGTGCCTGGTGTATATAATTTTTTGAACTTGATTGAGGTAGGATTAATGCACTATCACGTGAACCTACCGTAATAGGTAATAAAGAATAAAAGATATTAATGATTGCGTATGAATGCATACATGAAGAGGATGACCCCGATTGATTGATCGAGTGATTTATCTCTACTGTTTAATTAGTTTCTTCGAGAATCGTTGAGTCCCTTATGGACTACTTTTAATGAGAATTGTACTTGGGTAATAAAGGTACCATATGACCTAGTTAACCATATTAGCAAGGTTATTAAGATCGATATCTTACTTAGGATGAGAGGAGAGTTGCAAGATCGACGATTGGACAATGATCGTTTGATTTTGTAAAAGATCATATGATCAGTAGGGAATTAAATATAGAAATATCGTAAGATAAATCATAAAAAGTCGAGATCTTGCCTATTAACATCGGTTTTCCCTTAATCTTGGTGTATTGATAATCGCTCATTATTGATTGAAATAAAAGATGATGTTACACGAGATGAAGTGAAAATGAGTTATAAACTAAGCTTGAACATACTCATATATTGAAAACTATGAGAGTTATGTGTCCTTAATGTTCTTGCCACTATTATTGAAATGAAAAATTAAATAATTGATAAGCTCTGATCCTTCTCACATGTGAAATTGGTAAGGAAATATTTTGACCTATTCATATGTGGACTCCTGATTATTGTTTCTTTTTATGTAATCTTTATATATTGAGCGTCATAGCTCACAAGTTCTCCTTTGTGAATTCAATTCCACAGATAATCTAGATATCTAATAGATGTTGGTGGTGCTCATGATGATGTCGATCTACACATAGAAAAAAATCTTGATTGAACTATAATAGTAATGTTAAATATTAACTCTAAGTTATTAGTATTTTATTTTGATTTAGTATTTGATGTTAATTTTTATTGAAACTCATGTAATAGATTTTTAGTTTTTATTGAAAAGGAATGTTTAATTCAAATTATTGATTTTAAGTGATGTGGATCAACATGTTGGTTAAAGTTAAATCAAAAGATGTAATATTCATGAGAGCACATTTTATGATGTGATGAAGTATGATTTTAACGGCGTTACAAATAAACTTCACCATTACACTAGTCATATACTAGAAACTTGTATATAAACATTGGTCTGCCATGTAACCCCAAAAATAATCAGATGTAAAATTTACATTCATAATTCATTTATATTACTATCATCTTCTAGTTATACTTGTACAAGTATAAGTTTCGACTGTTTAATTCGTTAAGAATTTTTTTTTGAAAAGTCAATTGCTTTTGGGAAAGAAATATTGGTTCATATAATAAAAAAAGTTCATATTGCTTATCGAGATCCGGAACTCGATTGGAATTTTTTTAGTTTGGCCGGGTTAGGGAAAAAATATCAATATTTCACACGTGCGAAAGAGTTTTGAAAAGATAAATAGCTCGTATAATTAAAATTGAGTTGATACATAGTAGAGTATATTATTTTTTGTATTTATTTTCGGTAAAAGTCACTTTTCAATTTCATTTTGTCTCATTTATTGATGAACAACTTGTTATATGGTTAAAAAGTACATTTTCTTTATTATCCAAAAAATATTACCTTCCTAATATTTATCTCATTCCCACTTTTTTAGGAGTACCCAAGTATTTATTGGGAAATAAGTTAAGTAGAATAGTTTAACTCATCTAATAAAAAACATAATAATGACTTTTAAATTCAAATTTCCACGCTCACAAATAATGTAAAAATAATATGTGCACAAAAACATAGTTTTCTTTCTCATTTTTTAAGTTTTTAATAAACTTATCTTATAAGAAAATTAGGTAAAATAATGTGAAAGTCATGCAATAACTGACATATATAAACAGAAAGACAATTGGTTGTTCTACTAGCAAGGTAAATTTAGGAGAAGTTGGGTAAGGAAAGTTAGCCAGGTGAAGAAGCCAAATTGGATACGTCAGAACTCCCCACATCTGAATGTGCATGTTGCCTTTATATAAAATCATATTATGCTTAAATAAATAATTAATTCCGTGGATTCATTAATAAAATAAAAAATCATAATAACAATAGCAGATGACGAAAAAATGATCCCTGAATTGTAGCGGACGGGACACCTGAATATTTGGACTTTTTCACTTCATGGAAAACAAAATAAAGATATATATATATATATATATATATATATATATATATATATATATATTCCTTTACTTATCTTATTAGGCATTAAAATAATTAATGATAAAATACTTAACTTAATTTCTTTCTTATACTGAATTTTCGAGAAAAAAAATGATTTTAAAATATTATTTGTTAGAGTTGCCTTCATAATTTTTTTTAAAAAATAATTAATTTATGTTATCTCAAATTACACGTTTAATAATTGAAATTTTAATATTTATTATTAATTATTGATATATATATATATAATATAAGTAATATGTAGTCAAACTAAGTTTACATAAACTCATATTTTAAAAAATAGGATAGAGCTCATGCTTTATGAGTGAGATTGCAAGGTACAATAAAATATTTTTTACCATACCTTACTTAACCTCGTATACATATATAACATAATAGAGATCTTCTATAAAAATATTTTACTTCCCTTAATGATTACTTACATTTAATCTTTCGCCATTTCATGCCATACTAACTACAATAATAATTGTAATATAATATGCAAGGTAAAAAGTTAATATACAAATCAGATTCAGGTAAGCAACTAAAGTTAATAGCTCGTCATTTCGAGTCAGTCTATGACATTGAAGATTCAATGAAAAGGGTAAAGTTCACTATAAATTATTTGATTTAGTATTCAAAATCACAACGAATCCTAGTTAATATATGTTAAAGATCAAATAAAAAGATATAGTCGAATTGAAGCGTTCATAAATTAATCTATTGCGAGTTTAGAATGGTGCATAAAAAAAGGGAAAAGTCAGAGAAATAATATTCATGTTCGTAAAGGAAATTGAGGATTCGTTGAATGATCACTATTTTAGTTTTTGCTTGTGACTTTAGCATCAAGTTTTTTGATGTAATACAAAATATTATATAAACTAAAATAAAATAATTATGACAATAAGAGTTCCCACAGAAACTATTAATTTCTAACTCAAAATTGAAAGATATTATTAATATCATGGTTAATATTTAAATATCTCATTGTGCAGTAAAAAAGAATAAAATTAATGATATAAATGTTAATAGTATATACAAAGATAGCTGCTCTTTTTATCTGTTGGAAGTATTTAGAATGATTAATATTACATTTAATTTTATATAATACAGAATTAAGAATAAAGTCTTGAATTTCAATCTTGACGAATCATATAAATTAAAATAAGTTAAATCTAAAAGCTATTACTCTTTTTTTAGACTTTTAAATTTTAGGTTTTTTTTGGAAAAAAAATGAAACTAAAGAAAAAATTAAGAAATAAAATAGGAAAACAACATAAATATTGTTGGAATGTTAGGAGGATTTTGTGGGATCCCAATGGAATCCAATCCAAATATTTGGATGTGAGTAGGGAAAAAGAAGACGACGACGGCTGATAGATACTGGAAAAGGAAACAAAGTACGGTGGGGGCGAAGGAAGAAGAAAGGGAAGGCCTTTAAATGCCTGCACATGTAGAGCGAAGCCCGAGACCGCGACACATCAAGGATCAAGCAGCACCAATCTCCACAGCAGTAACGTCGCTTGGCCTCCCTTCCAAGTTCCAATCCCTCCTCCTCTATTTATACTTCCTGCATCTTTGCTTTGTGCTTTGGATTTGATGAGCAGAGCAGGGTTAGTTCTGTTTGTTGACCGAGAGAGAGAGATGGCAGAAGGAAGCAAGTCTAGTAAGAGCTCTGGTGCTCCGACGCCCGACGAGACCTTTCTCCGGAATGAGCACGTCCGTCCCCCCTATGACCCGTCGGAATACTTCAACCGCGTGTTCTCTCCCGTATCCCCTCTGTCTCTATCTCGTGTTCTCTCCCGTATCCCCTCTGTCTCTATCTTGTTGTCTATCATCATTGGTACGTTCGGAAATGCTGATATGCCGCGATTTTGGTGGTGGATATGGCAGGGGGATTTGTACCGAAGCCTGAACAAGCAGAGAACAATGGAGCAGGAGGCTGAGGGCAGTGCTCAGACTAAGAACCCTGATGCAGGTTACTGATCTTAGGACACTTTTTTACTTGTCTAAGAAAAGAGCCATTTTTTTTTTACCATCAAGTTTGCCTCTTCAAAAAGGTCTTGGATGGATCTTTTCCGTGACATATGTGAAATCAGAAATTAGTTATGGTAACATGTGTAACTTGTGGCAACTAATCTGGAAGACAGATATCAAACTACTGCCATTGTTGTCTAGAATTGCTGGCAGAATTCTTCTGCTGCCTTCTTTCTGTGTGAAAGAGGTTCTTAAGCATACATTGATATTTCAAGATATATTCTTTTGTCCTCTGGTTTCTGCAGACCACCAAATGCACTAATATATTATGACTTGGCCTGTTGACTGCAAATGATATGTTGTTCTGCATTTTAGATCATCTGATCAAAACCTGACTTGTAAATTTGCAGACCTTCCAGGCAGCAAATCTCAAGGCAAGCCAGGTAGTCACAACCAGGATGAGAAATTAGTTTATGTCAACGAGCCAATTGAGTCATCCTGTTTCGGTTCTTCTGTGCATTACGGTGGCCGAGATTTCTATGTCACCTCTTATTCGCCGCAGACCTCCGAAAACATGAAGAGTGTATGGATTCATGCTACAGTTCACGAATATAAGAATTACATTATTGTCATCTCTACATATAATTGACTCTTTTGATATTGGACCATGGTGTCTGATTCTAATTGCACATTCTTTACTGCTGAAATTCTACAGTATGGAATTGATCAAGTAGATGATGCGAATGTTGCTACCAGAGGTGAATGGTGGCAAGGTACGGGGAGAGTCTGATAATCTGCTAGTGTTCATGAAATTTCATGCATTTTTGTTGTGTTCTTTTGTTCTACCTTTGTTCATTAGGCGTTTTAATCTCTATTGTTTGTAGGTTCATATCACTATTAAGGATGCTGACGAGTGAACCTTTTCTTCGTTTAGGTAGGAATTAAAAAAGTATTCTCGTCAAGCTTTGAGCTTAGCTTATTTCAGCTTCTGTAAAAATAGTTTCTCAGCTGTATAAGTATGTTCTACCTTTGTTTATATGTTTCCTTTAGTAATGATCCAAAGCATTAGAGTTCATACTTGCTAACAGTTTTCTTTTCTAATGGATTAGTTACATATGCAGAAAGTATGGTTTTTCTTATGCTATTAAACTCGCATCAATCATGTGTTGCTGCAGCAAAACTTGAGGCTTTAGCTGCCTATACTTCATATCTGACAAAGCTTTATGGAGCAGAAGCAACAGTTCATTTTAGAGTCAAGCCCTTCCACTCGAGTTCTTAACCTACATTTTCTCTGTACAAAGCAAACCAATCCATATATATTGGTCCGGTTGGCCCAGCAAACTCTGCAATTAAAGTGTCATTTAAGGATCAGATGCTTTCTACATGCATGAACAAGGTCCTGAGGCCATGTTCAAGACCTTGGAATGCTTTTCATCATTCTGTATTCAACTTCATTGGATTGGCCTCAGTCACGTTCCTTTCCTTTGCAGGATGTTCCAAGGTGCAGCTACATTAGATTGTGTTGATACGTCGGCGGTGTGCATGCGGTTTGCCGACAATATTTACCAGCTCGTCTGCTCTTACCTTTGATATAATTAGGCTACTAGGTCTGTTTGTGCTCATTTTGAATTTTATCTTAGTTTATTATTGGGATGCTTGTGATCTTGGATTTTCAGATATATATTTTTTGTTGTACCTTCTTCGCCTCCGCATTGTTGCCGCGAGGCGATCATAAATGTATCCACCTTTTAGTAAATTGTCTACTGACAACTAAATGTCCTCTGCTTCTTGTTACTGAGAAAACATATTGTTGAGAGGAAGAAATATTTGTGACAATTGCCATTCCCATGGAGGACTAGTTTGTTATGAATGAATACAAAAGGTATTCTTTCATCTTTTCGAGTGAACGACTACTGTAACCAAACCACAGATTCAATCCTCCTGGTCATAGTTCTAATCTCAAGAAAAACTACAGAAACAGATGCTATCAGCAAGTATGCTTGAGTGAGATGGTAAGGGAAGATTAAACTTTATAAACCTAAGAACAAAAAAAGAACAATTCGATATGATACTGAGCAGAACACATTCAGCAAATAATTTACTTGCAACAGAGAGAAGAAATGTAAACAAGTTCTGTGATTGTGCAAGCCATGAAGGTTACCAGTTTCTGGAGTGTTTTCAGATGATGATCCAATAAAATAACAAGATCTGAGCATCAACTTTTAACTCCCAACATTTTAATGTCAAAATATGCTTTCTTTACTCGATCCTTCTGAGTTCAATTCAATCTTTATTGACATTTGGTTAGGAAGCTACGCTATTAATTATGCATGAACAGAAATCAAACACACACAGACACTCGCATGTACATATGAGATATGAACTGAATCCATCATCCATGAAGGTTATGACCAAATCTCACAAGCAGCAGGACACCCATAGACGAGACATGAACTGTTGACAGATTAAAAAGATTTGATCTTGGCGTTTGGATCTGCATGTTACCATTCGAAATTTCGTCTGAATCTTAGTAGCTTCTGACAAGTAATTCACAAGCACCAGAAGCGATGAGGATTCATCAACAATGGCCGCAGACTTGTCAGCAGCAAAATTTGGTGCAAAACTTAATTAGCGAGTGAAGGCGTAGAGCACGATAGCGGCGTAAATGAGCAAGCCGGCCGGGATGAGGACGACGAGGGGCACGACCGCCCCGGCGGCGGCGCCACTGCAGCCAAGCCTGCCGAGCTTGATTTGCACAACGTTGACGAGAGCCAGCATGAGGACGACGGCGGCGGCGTGGCGCGGGAGGACGACGCGGATGGCCTGCTTGAGGCAGAGGGCGACGAGACTGGAGAAGAGGAAGGAGGCGAAGGCGAAGACGTGGAAGGAGACGAGATCCTCCTCCACCCTGTCGCCCGCGGCGCACTCGCCGTCGGAGAGGGCGGCGCCGTCGGAGGAGGGGCTCCAGGCGAGGCCGACGAACACGGCGAAGGTGAAGAGCGAGTTGACGTTGACGATGCCGTCGAGGGCGGTGATGTGGATGCTCGTGGCGCCGCCGCTGGTGCCGGAGGTCTCGTAGATCTCCTCCTCGTCCATGGGGGCGTTGCAGCAGGCGGAGTGAAGTGTGAAGGGCTCAATTGGAGATAGACAGAGTGGGGCCTTCCTTTTCGGCCAATTGCGTGACGGAATTGTTGGCGTTCAGTGTGCCAAGGTATTGCCGGTTTGCTCAAACCTTCAACAGATTGTTAGTTCAAATATATTTTTTTTATGCACCCAAAAGAAATTAAAAAAAATAAATGTTGAAGTATTATCATGTAGAGAATGATTGTATTTTTTAATACTTTATGCTTTTAAGCAAATAAGTTTATCTTAAACAGACCTAAGAAATACAAGATATTACAATCTCTCTTTTTTATTCCCATTTTGATGTCAGTTTTACAGATATAATTGTTCTCATTAT
The DNA here is from genome assembly GCA_001647135.1 of Pontederia paniculata. Taxonomy (NCBI): domain Eukaryota; kingdom Viridiplantae; phylum Streptophyta; class Magnoliopsida; order Commelinales; family Pontederiaceae; genus Pontederia; species Pontederia paniculata. Next base: position 89,530 of record LTAE01000525.1, read on the forward strand.
ATTTAAATGGATCTATGATTGTCATTATTTGGAGAATGAATGTTTCTTTTATACTTCATTCTTTTAGCAAATAAATTTAAATGCTATAATTTATCTTTTGCATAACCTATTTAATGAAATTTCACTTTATGATAACAGTCTATCTAATTTTTAAGAGTTAAGTCGATTTTTTAAAGTTTGCATTGCAAAAGAAAATTGTAGTAGCTTGGCATAAATGCTTATTAGAGTGAAAGTTCAGAAGCAATCCACGATTTGATCTTTAAACAGAGTCGAGATGTCATAGAAGATGGAATAGTATTTGACAATGTCTCTTACTTCCTATGGTTAAAGTAATAATGAGAACTAATATTTGTGTAACTCGCATATCCGCAACAGCCTTGTTAAAGGGAAAAGAAGTAGAGTGAGACAATTGATGCTTTTATTCAGTTAAACTTAGCAGCATTCAGAAAAAAAACTGTAAGCCCTCTCATTTACAGCTGCCACCCTTGTGGTTGTCCAGCAACAACAACAATGGCATCAAGAAGAGAATAAATCAGAAAGTTCAGTTTCTTTTTCAGCAATGTCATTGCCAGCAATTAGAGAAATAAGTTATATACCTCAGAAAGTAACTCAAGTTTAATAGATTGAAAATGAGAACCAACACTCAAATGTTAAAAAACATGAGAGTTCTGAATCATTACAAGAAAAAGGACATTGTTTGATTATGGAAGTAACATTCGGAGAGTTAAAAATTATTTAAATAGGACATCTTTATCTGTATGTTTAACGTGCCAGAAGACTTATTAGAGAAGTGCCAATCTCGGTCTAGTATCACAAAAGAAGTTACAAAGAAGCTAGCAACAACAGTGATGTAAATATTAAAGGTAAGAACAACAATCTAAGTTCATGAAAAATTAGTAAATATGTGCATTCGTGTTTGAGTTCTGCCGAGCTGAGTGAGCTGAGCAGCTACTATCTGATCTCTAAGTTTTATGCTCAAGGGTTTCAGTCTTCATGCTTGACATCCCCTCTGTGTGAACTCATTCGAGATGTGTGAGCTTTTATTACCCTTCACTTCACCACTCAGATAATTCATCAGCACTTTCTTTACATCGAATCCCCGATTATGAGATCTCCTGTTGACGAGGACCGCCCTCTCTCCTTTTGAAGGGCTAATCAGCGGCAAAGGTGATAAGTTAGATGTGCCATGGGCAGTTGCATATGGAGTGCCTGAGGAAGGCACGGAATGTGGCACAGGCAATTTCTTCAGGGCAACAATACTTGCTCTAGAATCCAAATGGCAATCTGAATGGCTGATATCATCCACATAGAGCAATTCGTCAATGCGAGCAACGATATTGAATGCCAAACTCTCCAACACTCTAGAATAGCTCTCCAGTATGGATTTTCCAACATCCTGAAATTTTGATCACAGAACTTATAATGTCAGAATTATGCACTAAATTATCTTTATGCAATCAATGATCTTTATCTTTATGCAATTGCAGATAACATGGATAGGCATGCCAACCTTGTTTAACTGAATTTTGGTCATATCCAATGTTGTTTGTGTAAGGCCAGGGAACCTTTGCTTCAGGCACACCATAACACTCTCAGCTCTATCAGCAAATATATCCCTTTTGTCAGCATCAATGATCAAATCCTTGACCATGCTCCAAGATGTTTTAGTGGCATTACCACCTTTGATGCCAAGAGACTTTCCTACTGTTTGTTTTCGCCAGATGTAGATTGCTGCCTCGACACGGTTCGCAATTTCTAAAGCTTGATGTTCCGAGGATAAATCAAGGCAATCCAGAAGACATTCAGGTGAGAACTGATCTGAAGTAATGTAACGATGTATCGGATCACCCAAGCTTGCTCTTCCATTCTGTATATAAGGTAGCATCAACTCAATCTCAGTAGCAATATATTGTAGAAGTAAAAAGCTTCCCCACGGGATGAACTTAATGATATAGATAAATGTAGAGTGATACTGATACTGATATTGATAAAAGACTTCTGCAAATCACATAATCGATCTACTGGAAAAGCAAACCTTTGGAAGTGAACTGAGGTACGACTCAGGAACCTCCATTTCCGCCAAAGAGTTACTGTTAATTGCCATGGCAGCCTTCAGAATTTGATTCGTGCTCTCTCTTTTGTGCTGAAGGAGTTTTCTTGCCTTCTCATCGAGTCCACCAGGAGGCACACGAGGTACAGGAAGCCACCATTTCTCTTCCTGACGTTGGAGGGTTCCATGGAAAGATTCCGATCCATCAGCATCTTGTGTTAGTATCCCTTGATCAACATACCAAAACTCTGTTTCGGCGAAACTATCCAAGATATCCTGAAAAATAAGTGAAACAGTAAATAAAACAGTTCTTCCAAAGTAAGAAGGGTAAGACAACAAGAGGTAACATCAGATCTCACAAGGAGCATATGATCTAACTTCCGCAGTGCTGGAAGATTGATGTACAAGTCTAATCTCGGCCTGCATGTCATCACCTGCATATTAATAGTGCAGCAAATTATGTTTATGTAATGATGGACAAGCTTATAAGCAACCTAAACATTCAATTCTAGTGCAACATTTTAACAGGATTTCCCATTCCAAACACATTATACGGCACTACTAAGCATACATGCTGCATCAATGGACATTTAAGTACCTCGAGCTTGCTCCCATCAGGGAATGTTTGCCAAGTAGGTACCAGTTCAACTATGTGATCACTAACACACAGAAGCCAGTCCATCTCCCTATGCCACATGGACTTCTTCTCAGGAGGCAGAGGCTCCAACCTCCACAGTTGGCCAAAGATTGTGGCTGCAGAAAGAACCAATTTGATGTTAGATTCTGGAGTAGGAGCAAGAATGTCCAAGTGCATTGGCTTTCACCGGGCAACCACGAAACCTGAACTACCTACCGCAGAGATTAGTGATGGCGTTCGAAATTGCCAATGCTGTGCAGACTCCTTTCCCGCAGCCTGACATGTCTTCTCCGAGCAACAGCTTGGCAAACCTCTCCTTCATCATATCAAGCTCTGAAGGAATGGAACAAAATGATACAGGGTCAATCTCTTCATCGTATCAAGTTTGATAGCATTTCTGCAGCAAACAATTAATTCGTCGACTACCTGAAACGACAGTGCACTTGGGCTTATCAGTCTCTTCAGCAGTCGTGCTGCTCTTTTCTTCAATACCACGAGAGACCAGAGCATCGCCCAGTGGCCAACCCATCTTCGCAGGTTGCTCGACCGTCGACCCCTCGGAGCCGGCGGAGCTCTGCGTGGTCTCCTCACTGCAGGAGGTCTCAGAGCTGAAACAACTACTCCCGCCGCACTCGTCCTCCGTCGAGTCGCTAAATGCCTCCGTGTCACCCATCGCCACATTATCTTCTCCAAGAGCCGCCTTCTCCTCTGCCTCATTAGACTTCCCAACAACACCTTCCATGAGCACCCCTTGAACAAAGCAGACCACTCCAAATTGAACAAGCAGCAACAAGGAATGGACTTGTCCTGAACAAGCTGTAGAAGCTTAGCAGGTTAAGTAGGAGGAGGAGGAGGTTCGGTTGTTGTGGTTGGAGAGGAAGCTCCAAAGTTGGCTAAATGGTGGTAGAGGAAGAGGAAGGATGGTGCATGGTCCCATGAGAAACTGCTGATTCCTGAGACTGCCAGAAGATGGGCACCGTGGGGGCGCGTCTCCAAAATCTTTGCCCAGTGTTCTTCTTACATCAAGGTAAAGGTTGGTGGTGGTGCATGGAAGCAAATGGCCATGATAGCTTATGTTGTGCGCTGTGCATGCAAAACCAGTGGAGTCCTACGAGAATAGTGAAGGAGGAGGAAGGCGCCCTTATGGTTCAAGTTTGATGGGTACAACGGTCGGGGGCGCAGTGCACCAACTTGGCAACGCAACAGCGTAACGAAGTTATGATGCTGTGATGCAAACTGCTGTTTGTTGTGGCGTCGCTGACGACCACATGGAGATAGCCGTTGGGTGGTCTCTTCTATTTTATTTTATTTTATTTTATTTAAACCAAAGGGCTCTGCTTTTTTTCTGAGGGGGGTTACTTGAACGTTGTGGACTTTTGGGCAAAATAAAAATATCTTATTAATTATTACTACCTTAACAGCTGCTACTAAAATATTCATTTAATAATTAAAAAAAGGACGTGGTCAAAGTCGTGGTAAGAAGAACGCACCAAGCATTTGAAATTGGAACCATGAGATGAGCTGCAACCCAAACCTGATCATTTGCTACTTACAAATTACTCACTCAGGACCAATTGCAAATTAAACTGAGCAGGTCCAACATGACTGACTGCCTTCTGCAATCATGGAATCGGATGATTACTTTGCATGAGAGTGCATGTTGATTGAAAGGAATATTGAATCTTCTAGCATTCTCCCCATTGATGTTTCTTTTCTCTTATGTGGGTAGACATCTTTTTTTTTCAGATATAGATGCAAATGCTATAAATCATGTATACGTGCATTGTAGCAATAATTAGTGTATAAATCCATGGCAAGTCCCAAGTGGTAACCCTGAGAACGCAGTGCAACAGAAATCTCGGGAAAAGGCACATTAGATAAAGGGCACTTATGCTTGTTACTTTCCAGTAAAAAGAGTTTTGAGGTTTAAATGGCCGCTCGGATGATACTTTGGGAGCTCAAAACACTCTGCCGTAGAAGCTAAATCATACTCTGTTTTCGAAGCCATGCAATGGTTGCTGCTGAGTGGAAATAATGCTCTTCGAGTTGAGACAACAATATATAAAGGCCTCATTGATCAATAAACTAATAGCCAACTTTTGGACAGCAGACTGGGAAGAAGGATTTGTCTCGTGTTACTTGTCGCCAGTGTTAGATCCGACAGCATCCTCTGTAGATTATGTTTTCATCACTTTATGCTAATATTATTATTTTTACTTATGCTATTAGCACCGGGCTACACAAATAGCAACAGGTCATACAGTTAAAATAAGAGGAAAATAGTTCCTTGTTTATTCAGAAAAAAATAGAGCTCCATGTATAATTTAATTGTTCATGCTTAACTTGCAAGCACTTGCCCATTTTATTATCTCACTTAAACCAGTGGCCATTCCAAGTGTTGCTGGTTGTTACAACCTCCATGGCAGGGGGGACCCATATACATCCGGGGAGGGGGGGCCACAGCTCCCCTCAACTTTTCGATATATAAAGTATATATATACGTATATACTAATAGTTATAGTTAATAAATAGATTAAATATTAATAAATTATCATAATTGTCTAACTAGTATAGTGAAAGTGGTTTTAGCGAACATCTAGAAATTTAGGATTCAAATTCAAATCCCTCCCTATATTTTCTTCATGAGTCCGTCCCTGTCCATGGGTCATTGCAGTCCTCTTCTTCTGCTCCACCATCATCGTTAAGCTTCCACCTGCCATGGCAACTTCGTTGGGATAATTAGCAGATGCACCGAGAGAAGATAGCGACGGTTGACATACCTTCTTCCTCCTCTTTTTATGGGTAAAATACCTTTTTATTATTCTTTTGTTTTTGATAACATGACATATTTTTTTTATGTTCCCAAAAATATTAGAAGACGAAATGACAGTTGACATAATAAAGGACAAGGACTTTTGTTCATCCTTTTTTTTTGTCGAAACTTGTATTCATCCTTTAATTTGAAATAGTATTGAAGTTATGAACTGATGCTATCAAAGTCCTATAAAAACATGTAAAATGGTCAGGAAAAAGATGGCAGTGCAGAATGGCCACACGAAGCATGTCAGCCCAGCAGTAACACCACTGTCGATGCACTTCCCTGACGAACCTAATCTTGCAGACACATATACGAATCAGTACTGCAGATTTGCAGATAAGATGGCCGGATGCCCTTGGAAGATAGAAAGAGATTATATGCATGATATCCGGCAAACTCTGCCACATTGAGTTTCTTTGAATTAAAACATGTATTTTAGAGAGGTTAATAGGACGACAAATTTACTTGCTAATTTAAATAAAAATAACCTCAAGTGCTTTTGCTAATAGATGATTTTTTTTTGAAATAAAAATAAAAAGTTGTTTTCCAGACCCAAAAAAAAAGAATCCTACTATACAACAATTCACTTTTTTCCAATAACAAAATTACATGTGTAAACTTTGTGTTTTAGACATGATATACAGGCATACGGCTAAATTGTTGTTTTCAGAACAAAGAAAGAATAAAAGGAATCTCAACAGTGAGCATCAAAATAGAAGTCGCTTTGCAGCTGTAAAGTAATCAGGAAGTTGTTCCACAAAAGTGAACCTTCAAGGCGAGATAGCATATGGATATATGCCAATATGCAATATTGATTGCTGGTGGAATCATATTTGACATTATTTATGGCAAATAAAATTGTATTTCGAAGTGGATCAAAGTTCAAGCCTCAATAAGTACCTGCATAATAACAAGAATCTATTCAACTTCAAATCTTACAAACGCAATAAATTTTTACCTCACTTATAACATAAAAAAAAATATTGCCCAACATTAATTTGAAAATCCCAACGAAGAAGACAAAGTTGGACCACATTTAAATGTGGCTGCAACAGTCTGAAGTGGATACATCAAAACAACATGTCTTCTGCAAGTTCATATGTTAAAGAACAGTAAAATTATCCTCGCGTTTTTTTTACGAAGAGCTTTCATGGTTTTAGCATGAAAGCTCCTCTTAACCTTCATATTGCCACATAATTTGCTTTAGTTAAAAAAGAGAAAACAGGCGAGACAATGGTACTTATATTAGATCACTAGTCGTCTATATAATCGACACACATGTACTTTAAAGTTATATCTTCTGCTCAATCCACCGAACAAATTTAACAATTAAATAACAGCCAGAACCCATCCTAAATAACAGTGCAGCCTGGATTTAATCTTTCACAGTTACAGTGATTTTGTAAACTTTTTTTCTCAATTGAAGTGATTTTGTAAACTTTGTTAATTAATTTCAACTCAATAAAATAATCTCCTCTAAAACTGAACCAAACAATGTTACATGTCAATCCACATGATCCAGTGGCACTTAGAGTTACACAGTAAAATTTTGGTGAAGGCAGTTCTAAACCTGAAACACCAAGAAGAGGTTGAAAGGCTACAATATGATTTAATCATTGCCAGCATTGTGTTCGGCTTATGTGCTGATTAATTCAGCTAACAGATCAGGTTACAATTCTTTTTATCGTATTCAGACTGATGGTCTCTCCTGGTCTAGTGAAAAGCATTAGTTATTAAGGAAGAAATTACCTTCAGAGTCAACCATCCTCTACTCAAGAAACTCTTCCATCAAACCCTGGCATTTGTATGAAGAATATTATCGGACTGAAATGAGGGATAAGCAAATACGAATCTTCACATTTCGAACATACCAGTGAGATAAATTGTTCAGCATCAGTGTGCCTAAGAAACTGTAGTGAATGCCTGGTGAGAGATTGAACGATCACCAAGGCATACTTCACAGATATCCTCAATGCTGGACGCTTTGCATGATGGTGGGAGCTCGCGGGACATGCACAGAAACATCCCCATGTTGCATTATGTGACATGCTCCCCCAACCTCTATCGTGCACTAAAAAAGGGCTAGAAGACAACCTCTTGAATTGTGAAAATCGACAAAGAAATCTACTTTGACCAAGGCATTTTGAGCTGTGAAATTATATTCTAAGTCCTCCTAACGACGCGAACAAACCAATCCAATAATAATTCATAGAAAAATTCATAATCTTCATTTCCGCTGCAATGAGGTACTCTATGAATCTCAAACCAGATGTAAAGATTCTTGGGAGGAACTATATCATGGGAATAAAAGCAATGTTGATAATGCCTTGAATCTTAACCCATGAAAACTTTTATGATCCTTGCGCATCAGTCGTTCGAATAATTAGGGCGGGAAATCGCCCGTCATATACTGGGGTCTCGCTGACCGGTCAGCGAACCTAAGGGAGGTGTACATAGGATGGATCCCCCATTATGCGGGGGGAGCCCCAAAAATTAGACAATTTTAGAACTTATGTTTCTTATTTTATATTGGAAGTTCATATATAAACTCTCTAGGATTTGAATTATTCTATATCTTGTATTATCTACTGTTTTTTCACATCAAAAAAAGAACTTTAGCCGTCATCCGAGAACGTAGCCCAATTAAGGGTGAACCTCGTAATTTTGGGTGTCTTTTTGTGTGTGTTTTTTCCTCTCGCCTATTTCACGTAACAAGTAGTCTCATAGGATTATGTATAAAAGTAATTTCATTGTGTAATCAAGTATTCGAGCAAGCTGAAGAAAATCAGCATACCAAGTAAAGTCCAGATCCAAGTCCGACCTATAAGATTCTATAGCTGCAGAGTGATTTTTGAAATATTCTTCTTCTGAATAGTTAAGTTTCTCTTGTATCTCTTGTGGAAGCACAGTGCACAAGGCCTATTTTCCATCTCAAACTCTGAATGATCTCTGCTCGGTTGTACCTATTTAGCATAAAGTTAGTCAAAGTAAAGCTGATTTTTTAAGAAAGAAATAAAGCTGAAATTACATGTAAGATAGTGTTAAGTTCTCTTCTTCAAATTTTCCTGGTTCAATTAGAAGCAAACCATTCCAGTTAAGATGTCAAAACAATATATACTCATTAAACTTTCTGAAGGGTAAAAAAATGGCAACATGATTATCGATGGCTAAGGCATGACCGCCGAACATGAGATATACATATAGAAAGCACTCTACAGCAACAGCTTTGGGATTCAACAAAATCAAAAGCAAAGACTTTACTAATTGGTGTTCGTAGATGCAAATTGTGATCATTCCCATTCTTTTGGTAACTTGATGAAATCCATCATTCTCATGAACGGTTAGAAAAGAAAATGTTCTGTGAAAGATACAGACAAAAAAAATGCAAAGCAAAATTTCGCTGAATCTAAATGATACAAGTTTATGCAGGGTGAGTGACCAATGATAGAAAGATTCGATTTTTACTATAGAATCGCAATGGAATGAGGGAATTCGGCGTACAGATTGGTAGGCGGGATGTGGATGCGGACAGACGGCCGGCGGAGATAACAGCTCTGCGAGCTCACAAGCAGAGCTCGTCAGGCTCTATTTATGGTCAGCTCATGGAGGATGAATACGGAAGACGGCCTGCGGCGAGAGGCGAGAGGATGATTCGAACGCCGGAGAACGGCGGAGCTCATCCGACTGGCGGGTTTAGGGGAATCGGGGTTTGGAAGGCGATTGAGATGATTTCGTCCAACAAAACCCCCGCGATTCGGTCGACGGCTTCCTTCCACCGCGCGGGAACCCTCGAGAAATTTTAGTAATTTAGCTATGGCGGTTTTTCTCGTTGGAGGACTTGATTATTAGTGAAGATGAGCTTAATAGATCATTTTATCGCAGAATTAGAGTTGCGAAAGTTAGAAAAGCTCTTAAGAAAATGGAGAATGGTAAAGTTGTTGAAGATAAGATACCGATTGAAGTTTGGAAATGTTTAGGAAAAAAATGTGTGTTGTGGTTATGTAAATTGTTTAACAAGATTTTACGGTCAAAAAAGATGTTTGATAATTGGAGAATAAGTTCGTTAGTTCCTATTTACAAAAATAAAGGGGATATTCATAATTGTACAAATTATAGAGGGATTAAGCTTATGAGTCATGTAATGAAGTTATGAAAAAAAGTGATTGAACATAGGTTGAGAGTGGAGACTAATATTTCTGAGAGACAATTTGGATTCATGCCAGGAAGATCCACTACAAAGGCGATTTATTTACTAAGGAGAATGATGGAGAAGTATCGAAGTAGGAAAAGAGATTTACATATGATTTTCGTTAATTTAGAAAAGGCGTATGATCGTGTACTAAGAGAGGTACTCTGGAAAGCCTTGCAAAAGAAAAGAGTGGGTGTTGCATATATTAAGATTATACAAGATATGTACGATGGGGCATTGACTA
>LTAE01000525.1:109280-130000 GCA_001647135.1 Pontederia paniculata
TGATTTACTTTCATTGTTATGTTATTCACACAAGCTTCTCAAAAGTTGACGGGAGAGGACCTCCCCTGCATTGATCCCTGCAGGCTTTTGATTTCTTGTAGGGCATATCGATGGCGTGTGCGACGATGATGCTCTGTTTGTTACTACACATGGCTAGGGACTCATTTATATTTCTTATGTCATATGTTGTGTTGAACCTTAAGTTGTAATAAGCACCAACTTGGATGTCATTTGGAGTATGTGTTTGGTACTAAGTTTGATTATGACTATGTTAAGCTAGTAGCTTCCGCATCATTCATATTATGTCCATTCTTTTATTATTTTAATTTCTTCCACTAATGTGTCACCATTCTTGACCAATTCTGGTTAATAAATTGATCAAGTATTACACGATCGTAACACCTACAAGAGGAGGTTTTGCCACGTGATGATGACCGAATTTTGGAGTGTTACATTATATGTCACACCCAAAAAGAAAATTAGAAACAAAATTAAGGTTCACATTTAGATACTTGGGTTCTTTTGATAAAATAAAGTTTAAAATTCCCTATCTTGTCAAATGGGCATGAATGACAAATGCTCACCATGCCCAATGACCACTGAGTCACATCTACTTTTTTTTCTAATAGTGTGGCAATATGCCAAATTTATTTCGCACTTAATAGTCAATGTAAACGTAACTTTTTTTTAAAAAAAGAAATAATATATTATTTATTAGCTATTAATCATAGGAGTCCAAATGCAAAATTCGTGAGAGACTAGAAGGAAAGTCCTTTTCCTTAAAAATATCATTCCATGTTGTTTCAATATTTGCTAACCGATCAACAATCTTGTTTGCATCCCTTAACCAACGAGTACACAAAAAAAATATCAAAATAAATGAAGAGATGCATGATATCGTCAATTATGCTTCACAGTCTCAATGGAACTGAGCTATGCGGTTAAGAATATGCATTAAGTTCACTGAGTCAAGCTTTAAGATTATATCCAGATATCCTTTGGAGGATGTCATATTAAGTCTCGACATCGCCGTCATAGTTTTGGTGCCTTTCTTGTGATGTTGCATTCGAGGAAATACGTAGTATTCGATTCTTTCTTTCTTGACTCATCGCCACCTCTGCTTTGACTGTGAAGCGGGAATCTTCCCTTGTCTGTTGCCACCAAGCCAACGAAGCAAGCTGACCCCACCGCCCTCTCTGGCTTATCAGTCTAGCAAGCATCCTGCTTTGCCACTTGATCCTCATTTCAGCACTCATTCTTGCTATTTCCTGCCTTTTTCCAATATACGAAATTGCAGACCTAACTAATTCAATTCTTATGAAATCTCGAATCAAATCATTTGCTCTTACCTCAACAAAAGAACCTTAATAGACGAAATATTCCTATTATGTCAATGCCAATTGAATCAATGTCGTCTTCAACGCTCTGAGGCCATACAGAATGGACCCACGCCTACACGCAGTAGCTCTATGGCTATATAGGCGCAATAGGGCGCTAGCGCGATCGCGTCGATACCGGATTAAAGAAAAAAGCTCTAGTACGATGGATCGAGGGGGTGCTGCTACGCCCAAGCTTCTACTTCCAATACCTATGTTGCATCGTACCTAAGGGAACTTACAATTAAACACAAAATCACATGAGTTCTAATAATAAAACTTGCCTTCCCCACTTCATCTACCCTAATAAAAGAGCTATCTGAATTTATTTTAACTCTAGAGAAAGATGAAAGCTCTTAAGATATTATAATTTTCTTCATAGTATTCTTTTATGGTTGACAAGGTTAAAATTATTATGTTTAATTTGGTTTTAGATAAATAAATATTTATATCCATATATTTTATAGTATTGACTAAAAATAAGCTAGTTTCTCTTATTTCTCATGCACGGGTATTTTGATATTTAGTACTGAATTAAAAAAAAATATTAATCACGCCTACTTTTGATAATTGATACTTCACTCTTTTCTCCAACGACATAAATATCTCCTTTGTTTTTTTTTATGAATTACACTTTACCATTGGATGAATAATATGTATTTATTACTGAAATTCATAAATTTTAATAAACAAATGAAAATTAAAGTGGAGGGACACACTCAATTCTTATCTCAAAGAATAGTACCTCCTCCTGATCTCAAAGAATAGTATTAGGTATAGTCCTCCCTCCCTCCCTGGGTTCTCCAACAGTAATATGTCACGGCTCTTTGATTTCTTACAAATACTAGAAGGTAATTTTTTAATAGAAAGCTAATAGTACACAATGAAAATAGTAGTGACAAATGTACAAACAAAAGACGGTTAACATTTTCTAATATAGATTTTAAAATAAGAACAAATATGATATATCATTGTGATATTAAATGAATTTTGGCAGGAAATTTTGACCCAATATTGTAGGGGCATTTGATACTAGAAGATAACACATATTTTGTTTTTGCTTTTGGAGCTAAACATTTCAAGAATAATATATTTTTTTTCAAAATTTAAAATCATTGTGGAATTCCCTCACGTTTAAAAAGTTCCTATCATGCAGGTAATTCCTTTATTCTTGTTCATTTTCAAAAAGTTCATTTATTAAATTATTTTGTCTTAATAAATACATGATCAAAGTGTTATACATAGATGATAATAAAATATAGTATTATAAATATTGACACTTTAAGTATTAAATAATTATTATATTATCATCATTCATGGTCAATAATATAGACACAAAAATAGAATAGTGGTAAATATTAATTAGTCTTCCCAAGTATTAGTTAACAAAAACTAAAATACTTTATGGCCCCTGAATTATTAAATTTTAGTCCAGCATATATTCTCAAAGTTTCAATCCAATGGGATTGTTTTATTCCTAATGAATGCAGTAATCTGATTTTTTTTTGTATTTCAGCATTTAATATTATGGAACTCACCAACAAATATTTGAGCCGTTTAATAAAAAGGTAAATAATAAAACCTTAATTTATATATTATTTTCCAACTAAATGAAGCCTATATATTGAAAAACATAATTTATTTAATAAATTCTTGATTAATAGTTAAATTGTATTAAAAATAAAACAAAGACTAATTATATACTATCACAAGAATGTTAATTTGTATAATTAAAATAAATCGTAGCCCTAATAGTAAACATCATTATTTTATTCATTAGTTATAATAATATTACGATGCTTATTTAATTTCTTCTTATATTATTAATACCTTAAATAAATACATAACTATCACTTAAAAAATATATAATAAAAAATACATTTATTATTTTATTTTTTCCATATTCAATAAAATAATGTTTAATTCAATAATTGGAGTACCAATCAATCAATAATTATTTTATCCATTGGCGAAAATATCTGGCACCTATTCCTGTCATCGAATTCCCGTACCAAAATCCAAATGCATGTCCGTGTTGCACGTCCAATTGAGCGCGCCCTTGTCATGTCGGCACGGCCATGTCCTTACTCCTTACCCGACGCCAATCAACCGACTCCTACATGTTTATCCGCTACACCTCCCAAGTCAATACCACCGGACGCGACGCCTCTTTGCTGGTGGAAGGCGAAGGGCTGTCGGTCGGAAACCCTTTCGATCGCTCGGTCGCGCTTTTCCGCAAACACCATTCGCGCAACAAAATAATACTAATAAAAAAAGGGGGGATGGTAAGTTCGTCTTCTCGCTGCCCAATTTCCATTCTTTTGCTCGTCAAAGTTTTGTCTTCCAGGTATTATCCGGTTTCTGCAGAGAATTGGCGATGACAGGTAGCGATCGAATCGGCCGGTCGTCCATGTGGCCATTTTGTTCGAAGCTGATGAAGATGATCGAAGGAGGAGGCGATGGAGAGGACGAGGAGAGGCGGCTCTTTTCGTCCCAGATTCGGGATCCCGTCCCTCGCCGCTGTTGCTCCGTCGACGTCGGTTTCCTCGAACGAGATTTGATGTACTATTCCGTTTCTTTCCTCTTCTCGATCGCCGTTTGAGCTTGAAAAGTGTCGCAGGTCCCTCATGTGCAGCAGCGGTTCAATTGGGACTGCGGCCTTGCCTGCGTCGCGATGGTGTTGGGGACCCTGGGGTTCAATCAGTGCGGCATCCATGACCTTGAGAAGCTCTGCTGCACCACAAGGTGAGGATTCGTCCAATCCGCATATTTTTCTTTGTAATGGGCGCTACAGAATTGTTGCTGCTCCAGGTTCTTTTTTCGATTTTGGTGAAATAATGTAATTCGAATTTATAAACAAATTTCTATGCAACGCTACCATTCCTTTAGAGGGCCACAGTGGAAATCATCTCTGAGGTTGTGGCAGATGCATATCATCTTATAGTCATTAAGGTGTCCTTTGGCTGGACAAATTACATCCTCATGTCACCAGGCTATCAAATAAAAACTCTTTATTGTGTTTACATTGCATATTTGATTATACATACGTTGTCATCTTGGACATTGCATGTGACAGTAACATGTGGAACCAGGCAAACAATTAGAAAATTGATAATGCATTTATATTTTTGAAAGGGGATAGTGCATTTATATAGCATACTGAATGATATGTACCTTGTCATCGTGGATTGTATATATCACTAATATGTTTGCTTCAATCAGATTTAGAACAAGGCTGGTTGAAACTATCCAAGTGTCCAACATGGGATCGCGTGAACCAGAAACAATAGAGTGAGAGTAAACAAGATTGTGTGTTGAGAGAGAATGGAACAACTAAAAAGTTGAAAGAAGAAAAATAGTGTCTACAATTATTCTGTACTTTTAAGTGAGCCTTGTCTTGGACCAGGCATGGTGGTTATGTCATATCAAACAGGAGTTCTTGATGGCTCTAAATGAATTAAGGTCCTTAGTCAGAGATTTTCATGATGCATGTTACTAATAATTCTTTCATTGTATCCAGTGCTGAATACACTTTAACTTTCAAAAAGTTGAAGGTCAAGGATATACACAAGCTAAATTATAGAGTTATCAGTTTTAGGGGGAACAAAATGTAGTTGTTTTTTTCGAACGAAAAATGTACTTGATTTCTATTTCTTGAAAAGTATACCTGGATTGTTCCTTTGCTGTGTTCTGTTTTGATTGTTTTCACAATCCATCTTGTTTAGATTTCCTTTTATCCGTTAGCATTAACTCTGTTTGTCTCTTTCTGCATGTTAGTTATTGGCTCCATCCACGAATGCCAGTTACTGTTTTTTTCCTATAAACTTAGGCCACTCAGTTATGCTAAGTGCATATTATATATTGCTATTGATACATATCTTTTGATATTTGCAGCATCTGGACTGTTGACCTAGCATATTTGTTGCATAAGTTTTCGGTTAGTTTCTCGTTCTTGACAGTTACTATAGGTGCGAATCCAGAGTATTCGACTGAATCCTACTATAGTGTGAGTTCTCATTCTGAAACTTTCCATGTTATTGATTCATTTCAAATTTGATTCATTATTATTTCCATGAATTTATATTAAGCCATTGTATTTCATTATGTTATCATGGAGACATGGAGTGCTTTCAATTGTTTAATTCATCTACTGTTTACTGCAACATATCACGCACTATAATTTGTTACAAGTAGGTCTATTAGCAAAGAATTGAGTGTTTCTGGCATGGAAAGTGATCTTTGATTTTTGTATTTTGAGGTAAAAGAACAACTATCAAAAACTTGTGGTCGTCCAACTATAGAGATGCTCTTAGAAGCTCACTCTCCTGAAGCTAATTGTTCTGAGTTCCAACATAAACTATATTGAGATTCTTAAGTGACTTTAAATTTCAGTACATGAAATGGCAATCAAAACCACTTGTGATAGTAAAACGTTATGCATTGACCAATGCATCTGATTTGCTGTTCTTATTCATGCAAATCATATATTCAAAAGTTAAAAAAGAAACATTTTAGTGTTTTTATTCATAACGCAAAGCTCGAGTTTGTGAACTTATGTTCATACTACGTGGATAATGGCTGACGTATTGATTTTGTCAACTGTTAGTCTATTCCAGAATTACTTGCTGAGACTAACTTTATCTATGGACAAATGTTTCTTTTCTTTAGAGTAATAAAATTTATATTCTAGTTTTTCAACCTGATCTAGTGTGACAGGTTGCACATAAAGAGACTTCAGTTTTACCTCAGCACTTGGTCATATAAATAAGAACATGCAATAGCTTTCAATTACCATAGCATGTGATGACAAGTCCAAGCATGAAAAACAATCTGCAGGGCTATCTCTTTTTTCAATTCTCTGTCTTTGTGATGTGGCACGTTTAGCTGCTGATAGTTTATTGCTTCCTGGTAAAGTTCTGTCTACTATGAACATTGCTGTATGGAATATTTGTTCATCCTGTCTGTATTCATTTGGATGTTTTCTCATTGTCCTATATATACTTTCTTTATATTCTCTCTTGCAATATATACAGTTGTATCTTGTGGACATTACATGTCATGCCAGATTTCTGGACTTTTATGTATCTATAGGAACAATTGCAAGATGACAGAATGCGAGTCAATGGATTATTTGAAAATGCTTTTGAAGCTGGGATTGACGTACAAGTAAGTGTTGTTAGGACTAATGCTAAATCAATGAAATAGCAGTGATACAAGTGACACCAATATGCTATATGGTTACTCTGAAACTTGTCATCCCACAGTGCAGGTCCATCAGTGGCAAAGATTTAGCCATCCTAATATTATCAGGGAAATACATTGCTGTTGCTTTAGTTGACAAGATCAAATTAAGGTCAGTGGTTCTAGCTGTTTGTAATTTCCATCCCCTCCCTCTAGACTTTATTACAAGGTACATTTTCAAGGTTGCATCTTATGCTATACTTTCTTCTTAGTGTACATGTCTTCCATTAGAATTATCTTGCTGTTCACAAGTAAATTTTCTTTAGTTAAACTGATATTATTACTAATTATTCTTGTTTTTCGGGCAGTCAATCAAGGCCAGAGGATGTACATGAGGCAGAATGCCATGGAAGAAGTTCAGACTATATGGGTAGGAAATTGTTCATGTTTCCTTTTTACTGTTTCAGATCAGTGTCACCTTCTTTGCCATGTACTGATATATCATAGTCACACTCCTCACATTATGTCAATTGTTTGATGAATCAGAAACTTGTCCATTGACTTTACTTTCTGATAGTTGCATGTGGCTGGCACTGCCATGAAGCTGTCTCTTTTCATCGGTTAGGGAGGAAGTTCATATGGAAATGTCTTTATCAGTTTTAGAATTAGGAAATGTCATCCCACTGTTTTATGTGATTAACGTCTTTAATTTTACATCGAAGTATTCTACAATGCTGATTCTTTGTTTTTTTTCGATTGTTATAAAGATTGTTATTCCCCTCATTTGGTATATCCTCACTTGATACTAAAAATTCAGTATAAGTTTCGTATTTCAGGACATTACATTCTCATATGTGGTTATGATGCGGAGACTGCTGAATTTGAAATAAGAGATCCAGCCAGTTCTAGGTATACTGTTTTGATACTTAAGCTGGATTAGGAATTGATATCCTGGTACAACACTATCACACTCATGAATGTAATTATCCTCATGCAATAAACTTGTTATTTCATGTAGGAAACATGAGGAAGTTTCGATGGAGAACCTAGATGAAGCACGCAAGTCGTTTGGAACAGATGAAGATATTCTTTTGGTAACAAACAATTTGCTAATCACTTCATTCAACCATTTTACCATATAGGTGGCCTTTGAGCAGTTTCTCTTTGCATTGTAGGTCTCTTTGACAGGAAAGAATATAACATTCTCTCGAGAAAAGTCATATGACGACAGGTTTAAATCTCTTTATGCCTATTCTTTGCAGGATCAACTGTTCATCTAGCCAACGTTTCCATTTCCATGTGTTCTTGTTGTAAATCTAATTCATTTATGTGTACATTCCCCTGTGACATCTGTGCATATGAGTCTCTATTTCTCTGTATATCAGGTCTGTAAAATGACGTGCTACATTTACAAAAAAAAAATTAGGGGCCCAATTTGGCTGCTTTGTTGAAGTTTGGTAGGTAGAGCATGAAGTTAGGTGAATATTTAGAGAATTAGGCATGTTTCTTGTTCATCCTATATTTTCTTTTAACCTCCTTTCATTTTCTAATGTCTTGAACATTTGAGATTATACGAACACCAAGTTCCATATTGTATATGCCGCTTGATTTATTTTGTCCATAACTATGGTGGGTTAAGGAAGCGCATCAGGCCAGCCTCTATTGTTTTATACTCTCGAGGATCAATTAACTCACGCCAACTTCCATTATCCATCTTTTAGTGATGACAAGATGACCGTGCACTGTTAGTATATTACATCTCGTTGCATGAGATGTGTTCTCTGCCCTACGGCAAACATTATACTTCCTTCCTGTCAGTCGACTTGTTTAAAACACAACTGCATATTATTTTGTATTTTTTTGAATAATGGCAGGTTGCACTTTAGCAGAGGATGTAGATGCGTTAGCTTGTATCTTTTTAGCTGACTCTTGATTTCGTTCACATTCGTTCTTTAGGGCTCATCTTAATATTATTTACATCATAGCACGTGCTCTTGGTTCATTAATTATTATTATTTTTAAAACACAAAGTCTTAGGTAGACAGATGTTAAGAAGGAATATGTTGTAATTCCGCAAAATTATTAATACTTTTAATTAATCATATAATATTTTTAACTATATAGTATATAAGTACTGACCTTTTAGAATATATATACATATACATAATATATATATATATATATATACTATGTATATTATTATATATATATGTATATATATTAGTAACAAAACTAATTGGCAAATGAAAATGATTAATTTATTAAAACAAAACATTTTATTTAAATAGTCTATACTATATCAAATGGAGAGTAGTAACCAAGGAGAGTAGTAAACAAGGAGAATGGATGATTAGTTAATGTCTAAAAAAAGTTTTGGTAAATAAAAACTATTTGTCACGTGTGCTCAAAGAGAAGTTTATAAAATGTAGAAACTAAAAAAAATATCAAATTATTTAAATTCATATACATAAATATGAGCGAAGATCATGTATCACTGTACTTTTTTTCATATTAATTATTGTAATATCAAAAAATATCATTGACATGAATAATTTTTTTAAGGACAACATTGTCCTCTATCTTTTATAGATGTAACTGTAACCATATTATTTGGTAGAATAGAGTAGAATAGAGTAGAATAATTCTTTTTTCACCTCTGTATCCACAAATCGAACAGCCCTCAAGGGAGCCAAACAAAGGTTAACTAGTATATTGTCCAGACGAGGTGTGGATGGAGACTGGGTTATATGGAAATACAAATAGGATCATCATCGTATGACCCGGAGTTGATTAGAGAAGCATAAAAACCCTCTCTGGTTTGTTGGTTGCACGTGGCGGGCAATCCAAGCCACAATTCACTACCACTTCTCCTACCTACACCATGTGATATGATGATCTAATTCCAATCTTTTTTCTTTCATGCCCAAGTCCCCAACTCCCAACTCCTCTTCTACCTGCAATTTGCCAACTTACCACTACAACCTTCATCATCGTCGTCATCATCATCATGAGTTTATTCTCCCTCGTCTCATGTGATGCGACGATCCTTAGGGCATGGATTGTGTGTTACCCGTCTTCATGGCGTACCATCAAATCTCCCGCCTCCGTTTAAATGATATGATACGGCTCATTCGTATTCACCTTCCTTTGTTTTATTAGCACCCTTACAATGCGTTTGAAATTCGGAACCGGAGTCAAAATAGACTTCGATTCGAGTTCGATTCCCCAAACAATAAGACATTTGGAAGAATCGAACATCAAACCCAATAAAAAAATTTCGAGTCACGTGACTCGGGGTTCTTACTGATTCCTACTGAAAGCATAAACCGATGGTTCCTACTTTTAACAGGAATCGATGATTCTTGTGCACTCACAAACTACAACACCAACATTATACAACTTTTTTTCTTCTTTTTTTTTACTTCTCTTATTCAAATTTTAACTTTAAATAATAATTTTTAATTTAAAATTAACTTAATAATATAACTATTAATTATCTCATTATATTTTTTAACTAATATTTTTTTTATCTTTATGATTAAATTTTATTAATTTAAATATAAAATGTAAATAAGTTTCATAAATTACTCATGAGAATAATTTTATGTTATTTAAATTCATTGTATACGAAAATAATTTATTACAATATTTTTTACAAAAAATATTATTGTTTAAATAATATTTATGAGATTAATTTTATGTTATTTATTAATTACTTTCAATTAGTTTTAACTGATATATTTTATAAAATTTTTTTTATGAAAATATTAATTTCATATTACTTAATATAATTTTTATATTTAAATCAATTTTATCTTTATTAAAAATATATTTTATATTTCTGATTTTTACTTTCTATCCAAGCACTTTTGGAACCTATATATAATTATTACATTTTAATTTATCCAAACACAACTAGAATTAATCTATCAAATCAAAAAATTCGTAGAACTCATGATTTTCTATTCAAATGCATTGTTAGGGCCCATTTGACAACTAGAACATAGCAAGAACTTGGTCAAGTTCTACTGGGCCTAGTTTGGGATCAGAACCCCAGGTGGAACCTGGGCCTGGTTCCACCGGGTTCTGGCAAACGTGAACCGCGCGCCAGAACCCAAGGTGGAACCAGGACACCAGAACCCGGGGTCACGTGACCCGGGTTCTGGTGGCCCAGGTTCCTGCTTGCAGAAGGAACCTGGCGGTTCCACCAGGTGTCCGTTTTTTTTTTTCTTCCTTTTTTTTTTCACTTGACGTGACCTTTTCTTTTGCTTTGACATTTTCTTTTTTCTTTTCATTTATTTCTCCTCCTACTTTCTTTTTTCTTTTCAAATTTCTTTTAACTTTTCTTTTTATTTAAAATATTAACATTTAATCTTAAGTGTTAAATTTTAATTTTTAGTGTAAGTTTAATAAAATATTTTATATAATATCTTAANTCAACGTTTGATTTTAAACTTAAGTTTAAATTTTATAATAACTCAATAATATAACATCAAAATTATTGAACATTTAATCTTAATTAAAAAAGATTTTACATATTAAATAATATATATTTTTTAGTTTCAATTATTAATATTTGGTTTTCAAATGTTATATTTTATATTTTATTAACTTTTATATATTAATGTTTATTTTTAATTTAAGCTTAACAAAATATTTTATATATTATCTAAAATATAATTTTATATTATTTATTAAGATTATTAAAAAAATATGTTTCAAACTAAATTAATTATTTTTATTTATAATTAATTTTATTTTTTTTATTATCATACAGTTCATTCAAACATGGGTGAAACTTAACATTTTTAGTTCATCTAAACATGTTTAAAATTAATCTATCAAATTAAATTATTGACTAAAATTTGGAGAACTCGAGATTTTAGTTGCTAAACAAAACCTTGAAAAATTAATGTCACGTATTTATCTTTCAATCTTTTATTGGCAACATATTAAACAATGTATTATTTCTTTTATCATTTTTCACGCACTGCATAGTTTCTCAAATCTCCATCAAAATTTTCTTATTACAATATTTTCATTTTATTTTTCATAATATATTTGTATACTTTGAAGTATATTTTTATTTGGAGATTCTTTGCGTATAAATGATTTATTAGGTAAGCATTTATTAAAATGATTAAAAATCTAATACTATGCTATGCATATATATATATATATATATATATATATATATATATATTAGCATACACAAATGTGTAATATGTAAATTTAACGATCATTCATTAATTTATTTAAGGTTTTTTTTATTTTTTTATCAAAGGAAAATAATGGTTCACTATCAACGAAATTATAAGCAATATTCAGTTAATTGAAAGAATGATATTTTGATATTTACTCTTTGGATAATGTAGCTATGTTGAAAAAGAAAATAAAAAATCACTTTTTTTTGTTTTATACATTATTGTTATATGTATTTGCTTGATATGGGAGAGCATAGGTTTGGAAATGAAGGGGGGATCCAGCTACAAATCCATAGCTCCAGCTGCTGCTGTTCATTGCCCAGCTCCACAAACATAATTATAGTCATATCAAGGGCCCCCTCCCTGCCTTTAAAAATTGGAATGGCCTGCGTTTTTTGAAACCCACGCCTAATTTAGGCGCCATTTCCGCCTCCGTAGAGTTCCTTCAAATTTTGAACCCCTCCCTCGTCCGTGCCACTCCTTCAAAAATCATATACATTTATACATATATATATATTTAATTTTAATTTCCCATTTCCAACACCCTCCCTCGTCCGTGCCACTCCTCCACCGCCGTCCGTTCATCCGTGCACTGCATCGACCATGCAGAGGGACAAAACTAATAAGCACCGTTGGATCCCACAGCTTTTGGCTCCGCCTGCCCATTTTTTTCCAGGAAAAAAGATCTTTTTGTATGTGTACATTATATATTTATATAGACAGTACTGCTATTACATCTTGGCGGGAAATTCGAATAATTTATTATACATAAATTTGGTAATAAATTTTAACCGAGAAAAAACGAAATATATTTCTAAATAAATGAAAAGATATTTATTTATTTTTATGTTACCTTTATTTTTCAATCCCGTCATTTCATCGCTTTTTCCCATTCCTTCGCCTGTGCTGTCCTTTTCAGCAGGTTAAGTCCCACTCCTCCTCACGTCACGATTTTTTTTATAATTCTGACAAAAAAATATTAATATATTAATAATGCAAAATATTTCTCCGGGGACCGGAACCCGGTGTGGGTGGATATCGTGCGGCGGCAGAGACGGCGACGGCGAACGGACGGTGGACTCGACGCCGGCACCGTCATGTCGCCGTCACGCCCCGTCGCCTTTCAAATGACAGGGACGGCCGCAGCGTTTAAACAGAAAGCGACGCCCGTCAGCAACCAAAAAGGAAAAGAAACGGTTCCAGATTCCGGGAACGCCACGTCAGCAACCGCATCGGTTCCGGATTCCTGCAAAGGCTTCCACTTCTCATGTGCGAGCGGTGGCGGTGAACGCACCGGAGCGAGGGGGCGGTAAGGTGACGGGACCTTACCGTGACCGGGGTTGGAACTTGTAACGGACGTGGTTGAAGATTGGGAATCCCATGCTCTCCTTAGGGGTGTTTTCGACCATTCAAGCATTCATAATTATTTTTGGATTTTTTTTCTTTCATTTTATTTTGTTTTGTTTTGTGG
The DNA here is from genome assembly GCA_001647135.1 of Pontederia paniculata. Lineage (NCBI taxonomy): Eukaryota > Viridiplantae > Streptophyta > Magnoliopsida > Commelinales > Pontederiaceae > Pontederia > Pontederia paniculata. Next base: position 122,513 of record LTAE01000525.1, read on the forward strand.
AGGCTTTTGTTGTGGATAATACGGAATCATGGAGGTAATGGAGAGAGTGGGAGGGTGGGGAGGGGTTTATACCTGACATGACGTACGTGACTGTACGTTGTTCCTGCCGTGGAGAATCACATCATTTTGGCGCCAGATTAATTACTCCCTCCACACCGCCCTTTCTCTCCCACTCTTCCTTTCTCTCTCCTCTCCATTCGTGGGCTCTTAAAAAAATATTGTATTGATTCACTCACCGGAAAAACAATAAAAAATAGGGAAAAATTATAACATATTGCAAATAAATTATCAATAGGAATATAAATTTATTGAAATATTTATCAGAGAACAAGTAAATTGATTTTAATTGTCGAATTAATTTTAGTCAGGGTTATCTAAGGCAGACAAGCAAACTATATAAATTGATTAGTGCAAGAATATAATTTTTCCTACTTTTCAGTTTAAGAATGATTAACATTATTAAGTCCTTTGCTTGTCAAAGAAAATTTACAGAAACAAGAATGAGGATGATATTTTTTTCTCTTTTTTTTGTGTTTGTCAATCTACCTCATGTTAGCCTTAATTATTGCCATTTTAAAATATATAAGAAACTAATCCCTCTGGCTTCAACGTGGTTAATGCACAAAAGCTATGAATGTTCCACTTTTATTTTAGGTGTCGCAAATTATATAATTGTCATGGCCACATATTTGGAGCAAAAGGAGAGAGAAAGAGACCCCGGGTCATTAATTAACTTTGTCTTCCCCTCTAGTCAGAAATTTTTTTTTCTGTAGATGATGACAAATTTATAGTCCAAAATATTTTTTTAAACCACTAAACATTTAAAAGCATACTTTTATACTTTTCCTCATATTTTAATTATTATTGCCGTTTTCTTTGAAATAACGCACAGTGCCCTACACAGACCCCTCTCCCCCACCTTTTAATGCAACCCCTCTCTCTCTCTCTCACCTCCATATCTTTCTCTCTCCTCCGCTTTCTTCTCCTTCCTCTTCCTCTTCTTTGTTTTGTGGGGGAGGAACCCAAATGGAGGCGCTTTGAGTGGTGGAGTGGGAACCAAAGTAGTGGAGGTTGTAGTAGTAATAGAAGGGGAAGAAGAGCGCATACCTCATCCTCTTCCTCCTCCTCCTCCTCCGGCCCTTGTTTGTTGTAGTGGGTGTTGTGGGCTTCCCTTTCTTTTGCCATAATTGTTACTTCGCCACCCAGCAAATACCACTTGGGCTCAACTCTCTCTGTCCTATTTGTAGTAGTATCCGCCGGCGTCGACCTCCACCCCCGCCACCGCCGACGATTCTGATAGAGGAGTAATGGCGGAGGAGCTGTTCGATGTCGCAGAGTTCTGGTTGCCCTCGGATTTCGTCTACGACGACCTGCTCCTCGAGGTCGACCGGAGGTGGAAGACCCTAGCGACGGCACCGCCGGCGGAGACTGCAAAGTCCTTCCTCGACGCCGACTTGGTCGAAGGTCTCGCCTCGAATTCCGACTCCCCGACGAGCGACCAGTCTGCGGAGAGCGACGAGGAGGATTTCTTGGCGGGACTGACGCAGCGGATGAGTCGCTCCTTCGTCCTTACCGGCGACAAAGATGCGCCGGCGAACGCTGCGCTCGACGCGGCGGCCAAGGTATGTCTCGTACGCCTTCCGCCTCGCCGGTTCTTTCATTTTGCTTCATGGCATTTGCTTCCGGTTTGCTGATTTGGGTGGGGCGTCATGTGTAGCCTCGAGACACGGCTGGTTCGCCCCAGTCGACGCTCTGCGACTGGCCGGCGTCGAAGAAGGCTTGCCAGAACTATCCGCCGGTTTCCTATTCGCCGCCTTTGTCGAGAGAGGAGCAGCAGGGATTTGGAGAGCCATGGAGTCTGCTGTCCGAGGCTGCTGGGCAGGTGATGCGCCTGAAGCTGAGCGATCTCGAGCACCGTCGACAACTCTTCGAGCGTGGTCTTCTTGGCCCTCAGAGGAAGACCTCCCCAGCAATACCTGCTCCCAACATAAACGCCGGGAACGTCACCGGTTACTCTGCCGCCCCTCTCCCTACCCTCCAACAACTGCGTGCAGCTCAGGTGCATTCCCTTGGTGGCTGCTCGTTTATGCCTTTTTTTCCATTGTGTCTTTGTTTTGCTTAATTCTTGTCTTCCTTCCACGGTCCCAGTTCTATCGTTTGAAGCAGCTGCAACTACTGAAGCAGCAGCAGCAACAGCAACAAGAGCATCAGCAGTGGGGAAAACAGCAGCATAGAGAAAACAGTGGTGGGAGCTACGGGGAAAGCAGATGTGGCCGTCCGCTTGGTTTGTCGCAGTCGGCGTGGCCTCCGCTGCAGAAACAACGCCAACAGGCCATTGACGTATCTGGCGACGGGATGAGGGCTGTCTTCCTCAACAGCGCCAAGAAGCAATGCGCCGGCACCGGCGTGTTTATTCCTCGCCCTGCCGGAGGCAAGGTTAATGAGCCGCCGCGTAAAAAGACCGGTACAACTCTTCGATTTCCTGTACCCGTGTAATTTTTTTAGGGTTCCATTGACGCGCTTTACTTGGTAGTATTGGACCATGCTTTTTTTTTGTCTTTTCCTTACGGCCATCTTTATGGGTCACGCAGTGAGTTCAACAGTTCTGGTTCCCACAAGGGTCGTTCAGGCGTTGAACCTGAACCTGGAGGAATTTGGTGCCCAGGCGCGCTTCTCCACTGGCTTCTCCGTTGATCATGGCGAGTCTTCCAATGGATAACCAAAGCTCCTTTGATTTGTCTGATGTTTTGCTGTTCGTTTATGTTGTCTAAGCTACTGCATATTTGCTACAGCAGCTACTCTCGTCGGCCGGAGCAATGCGCCGGCGCAGCAACACAAGAGGAACCTTCTTCTTGCCCAGTCTCCTACCGCACTGACTGCCCGTGATCTCCGACTCCCCCAGGAATGGAGTTACTAACAGTTCATTATTATTAAGCCTAATGCTAACTATTTTTAGTAGTAGCAGTATGCCATGTAGTAGGAAATAGCAACAGTAGAGTAATAGTAGTAGACAGCAGCAGCAGACGTATCACCAACAAAGTAACATTGTTTGTAGGGTGTTGTAGGGTGTGAGTGCTATGTATGTTTTTGTTTCACATGGTAGCATATTACAGTGGTTTTAGAGGTTGCATTCATGGAGGGGGAGAGGGTTGAAGGGATGGAAGTGCTCTTGTTCCTTGTGATGTGGCTTTTTGTGCCTAGGAGAGGGGACAATGAAAAGGAAGGGTTTGCAGGGTTTTAGAAATAAAAAGAAGCCAAGTCCTCTGCTTCATCCGTTCTGGAGACTGGAGAAACTACTACAAATTCTATCTTCATTGTTGTTTTGCTGCCCTTGGTGTCAAGAACAAATTATGAAGCATTTGTGGCTTTGGATTCTGGGAATAAGTGGAGGACATCTTGTTCTTTTTTGTCTCTTTTTTGTTCACTTTTCTAGTCTCTATCCTTCCTTTTTTGTATGAATGGGTTGGGTTTTGGAAATAGTAATGGATCAAAATTGAATGAATTGGGAGTTCATGTAAGCTGTTAATGGTATCCACTATTATAATTATACTGCATAAAGATCTCTTTCCAAAGTTTCTTTTCTAATTGCAGCATCAGTCAGACAGCTCGGTATTAGCCATGAACGCCAGTTTGCATTCGCTTTTTGCCGACCAAAGTGTGATCCAACTCCTCATGTTTGCTTTCTCAAAAGTTACATGACTCCCCTGCTTTGTTGTGCGTTTGAAGGCAAGCAAATGTTTCTTGTATCATTTGCCCTACCTGTTGGGTTACTTTGTTCTTGTTCATTTGGGTTCATCCTCTTGAGTCACTCAATTTTTTTCTGAAAACCCTTTGAAAATATACTCCAAAAGATATGAAAATTTTCTTTTTTTTTGTTCTTTTCTGTATTTTAGGAGGTTTCTTTGCGGCGTTACTTTTCTGGCATAGTGTCTTCTTCCCTCTGCCGTTTCTTTTCCCTGGTCAAAGTGTTCACTCCTTGTCGGCTTCGGTGTAAATTATGCTCAAATGGTATGAAGTTTACGTGGTAGATTTCACGGGTTAACGGTCGAGTGGCCCATTGCGCTGTGAAATTGTGAACCTTAATTCTGTAATGTTCATTCATTCCATCATTCAATTGATTCTTCCAATCCCTCGGTCTCTGTTTGATGTCTTATGTACACTGTTGACTGTGATGAAGCATATGTCTTGTAAAATAACCACTTCGCTCTTCCTGAGTTGTTGTATCAGTGTGGGATCACTGCCAGATTTTGTATCTACCAGCATTATATCCATTAAACGGTTGGTCACCTGCTGATATTTGACCATCATTCGCGCTGGCATGTTTGGCAGATGTTCAATGCTAAATGTCTAACCCAAGAGTTAGTTGGACCAAACTTTACCATCGAATATAAAATAATATTTATGGTTAAAAAAATTGTAAAAAAGTAATTGGTTCAGTAGATTCGAATTACATCATTCTCTTCTCATACCGAGTTAAATAAATAAAAAAAAGAAAAAAAGAATCCGGTTTCTGAATGTGGTTTGCTATTGCAATTTGCAAAGACTGCCCAAATCTCACAGTGGGCTAATCTTGGGCTTTGGGCTCTTATGGGCCCAAGTATTCTTTTAATAATATTTTAAAATTTGGATTATTTTTTTGTAACTTTTATTGTTTTGCATTATTTTCTTGTTACATTAATAATAAAATAATAACTAAAGCATCACTAATTTTCATACAATTTTTTAATATATTTTTTTCGTTCATGTATATTTTCATTCATTATTCTTCACTTTAATTTTTCTCATAATAATATAATAACTTAATGAACAAATCACTTATTTTATTATTGATTATATTTTCTTGTGTCTTACTAATTTATGTTGTTGGTATACACTATATAAATAATAGATTATTTTATTTGATAAGTAACTATCGGATAAGCAAAATCGTGTTCGTCCTATTATCCATTTAGCTCGATAAATTTAATTGACAGATTTAGACAATGCCCTTGCTCACTTATTTAGGGCTAAGCAAAATCGGGTCACTCCTAATCCGGTCTCGATCCAATTTTGGCGGTTCTGTCCGGATCCGAGAACGAGTCATCCCGATTTAATCGGAAATAAAACCGGGACGACCCTATTTTATTTTTTATTATATAAAAAAAATTAAAAATTCTAATATTTATTAATATTAATTATTAACAACTATAAATTCTTTTTTATTATGCATTAGTAATAAAATTAATTTCTATGTTAAATGTTAAAAAAAGTTATAATATAATATATAAATATTACATACATATATATTTTATAATATATATATATATATATACATTATAATATAAGACAATCGAGTCGGAAATAAATTCATGTGTCTTAAATTCAAACATGATCCCGATCTGAATAGGGCCGAATTTCTGAGTTATCGGATTTGGTCCTGACCCGATTATGTTACAGACTGAGAATATTTCCAAAAATTTTGGTCGAACCGAATCGGAATAATCGTGTCGATCCGAATCATGCTCAGCCCTAGACTTACTCGTTACCATATCGATCGAATAAGGTATGGACTGGACTCTACGATTTAATAAAACACGAGAGTGAATTGTATTTCTAAAATTATTCATTTAGTTAAAATATCAAAATTACCATATTTTATAAAAAAATATATGTTTGAACTTTTAAATCTCTCTCAATTTCGTTGAATCGTTTACAAACAAATAATAATATAAGCTCCTTATATTTTTATTCATATTTACTTTTATATTTTTATTTATTTATCTATAATAATATATTATTAAAATTTTAAAAATAAATTATTTTAATTATTTTTTGAATAATTTAAATTACTAATATTTAGCAATAACTATAATGTTATATTATGAATAATTGTAAAAGTGATAATCTCCACGTCAATTAAAATGAAAAAAAAATACTTCATAAATTATAAATAAGATCCAGGAATCACTTTTTTGTTACAAATATGATAGTAAAATATAAAATATACTTGTACCCGTAAGAAATGGTAGTAACCATGCCAATTAAATATGAATCAAATCACGTGATACATGGGCTACATTTTCTATTGGGATTCCATTAAATGCAACCGGGCACTTATAAACAGTTGTTTTTTCCCTCTTTCCACACAAGTTTAACCAAAACTGATTTTACCATTGATATGTTTCATTTTTTTAAAGTAAATTCACAAATAAGGTACTGATATAAGTACTCGCTAGTTAAGTAAGAAGCACCATATTATTTATATATTCAATCGTAGGATGTTAAATCTATGATAGATGCTAGATTTTCTGTTTTATATTTTTTTTTCTAAACTTATTTACCATAGATTAAGCATGATACGACTAAAGTCGTAGGTAACATGATGCTTTTTATTTAATTAAGGAGAACTTCTATTTTTTTAAGATAAACAATTGATTAAATATAAAATGCAATTCGTCAATTGAAGAACACAAAGTTTACCTCTGAAAAGAAAATATATCAGAAAAAAAAACTTGGTCAGAAAGTGAAAAGAAAAATGGGAGGAGATCAGATATGGTAACAAGTTGGGATTCTTGACAGCCGAAGGAGACAAAGGTAAAAACTTAAAAAAGAAAAGAGAGCAGAGCAGCAAGTTTGCACTTTTATTGACCTCTTTAGCGGCTGCTACTGCTAGATGTAGTGTTAGATTAGGCTTGTAGTTGCATGTTGTCATGCAAACACCTCTTCTATTCTATAGATAGTGTTGTATAAAGGAAAGGGATAAAAGAAATCAAAAGAAGCGAGTCATGTTAGTGTCGGCCAAAAGTGATTACTTGAAGAGAGAGCAATCGTTATTAAAAACAAATAGGACATCATGATTGAGAAAAAAGACTTTATCAATGAATTATATGCATTATGGTTTACGTATAAATAGGAAGCCTTCGTTAAAGAAAACTTAATGTGGCAATAATGATCTGTCTTTAAGTTGTAATTAATTAACTTGCTGAGAAAATTGATTAAGCAAGCGTTTGGTATGTCTGAAATAGAAACCATACCACATTTGGGTCCAGTTATACCAGAGCACCATACGATTCGCATATATATTATATGTACAGAGAAAGATGGAGATGTCGTGCCATACCGCATTATTATGGCTATAATCATTAAGTTCGTCAAGGCAATTGATTATGTCTAAAGGCAATACAAAATCAGTCGTCTTATATAATAATATTGAGAGAGAGAGAGAGAGAGAATGGAGCCAAAAAAATCCGTGACATAGGGGGGAAGGACGGATAGCTACGGGAGAAGACAACTCATTCATTTCCACCAAAAGAAAAATTAAAAAAGGAAAGCTGCTAATAAAACATGAAAAATGACACAAACGACGACCAAGAAGAAAAAGAAGTAGAAGTAACAACTAGTAGCAGTAGAAGTAGTAGGAGGAGAAATGAGCAGGAATCTGTGTGTGTGTGTGGAGAGAGAGAGAGAGAGAGAGAGAGAGAGAGAGAGAGAGAGAGAGAGAGAGACACA
>LTAE01000525.1:130927-143488 GCA_001647135.1 Pontederia paniculata
GGGGGTGGATGGCTTTTGTTCAGGATATCTTGGATGGTTAATTTAGATTAGTGTTATGATTTTTTTTTTCTTCTTTGATTTTGATTTTGAAGTATTTGGGGATGTGTTGACGAGGATTGCGTCTACAAGAATTGCAGCTGCTTTGCCTCAAAATTATTAAAATGTGGGCGATCCTCATCTTACTTTCCAATTCTGCGTATGATACATAAGGTTTTGTGAGTTACATTCGCCTTTTGCTTTTTCTTTTTGCGATGCAGATTACAATGCGATTAATTTGCTTGAAAAAAAAAGTAATTGTTTGGGAGCAAAAATTGTAGAAATTTATGGAGTAGAAGTGGACTGATCAGACTGAAAACATAAAGATGTATAATTGGAATGAGCTTGAATAGATGTTCCTTCAGTGAATTAATTGCAAGATTTGTTGAAGAATTAGAAGGATAACCCTTAACATAGTATGGTTTCAGCTGGTTCATATTGTTGATTAGTATGCAGATTCTGAATTCTTATACTTTTAGAACAACATTTGCTCCATCTTATTTATTCTTTGGTCCAGAAAGAAACAATGTTTATTCCTCCAAGTAATGCTTTCGATGAACAATTTCTTTGATACAATAAGTTTGAGTGACAAGTTCTATCATGTATCTGCTTGTTTGTGTATTTTCATAATGGTCTCACGGCAAGCTTACTAAAAATATTGACGGCCTTAATTTGGATTTCTGTGTATGTAGATTTTAGCTTGAGTCATTGGAACAATCTGGATGTAGTATACTCTTGTGAAGAAACCATGGAAATTGGATTGACCCAACAAGATACGAAGAGCTCACTGCAACATCAGTTCTCAAAATCATCAAAGGAGAAGGACTTGTTCCCTAGAGGAAGCAAAAATGTGAACTTATTAGACAAGATCCCCACGAAAATACGTGGAAGAACAAGTCCACATCAACATGCTTCCACTGAACAAGTCTATATGGATTTTCATGCCACTAGAGCGAGGCCAACAAGATCTCCTTTAGGCATTCCTCAAAAACCTTGGCCAAGTAGAAAGTTAACCAGGGATGATGAGCTGGTGAAACATATGTCTCATGTTCCTCACTATCTTCAACGCAGGGAAACAGGAGACAACGTTCAGGAGAAGGCTTTGAATGTCGGAGTTCTTGATTGGGCACTTCTTGAGAGGTGGGCAAACTACAACAAATGTGTCAGTAATGGTGGAGAAGAAGAAATCATCTCTGTGCATGGATCAAGTAGCAAATATTCTTTGAGCATGCCTATCCTCCAAGGGAACCATTCTCCCTCTTCATATCTGCATAGCAGGCCACAAGCTGCTAGAGATGATAAAATTCGGTCGAGTGCAAAAGAAAAGTCTGAACCTATGAGCAGGTTCAGTGACTCAAAAACTCTGCCCACTGTCTTCTCTAGCCAGCATAAGAAGAATTATAACATAGTGTTTGGTGTAAATGCTCAGCAACCAGTGTATGAACATGGCAAAGGGGGCAGAGGACAGTCAGATTTTAAATCTATGCACGATAAAGTTTTCCCACGTCCTTGTTCTCAAAGTTCTTATCCAACAGTAAGGAAATATGATGCTTCCTCCAAAACTTTGGTAATATCTCAGGTTGATAGGTCAAAAGGAAGACAGGAGAACCAACATAGCCATCAGACTTTGCTTGTGGCCGATACTGCGATTCTTTTTTCACGGAACAGAAGAAATGTACATGATAGTCAGGAAAAGAGTGTTCAGCCTACTCGCATTAGTTTTGTTTCTCCATTAGTTGATGATAGATGGTTGATAGAACGGAATATGAACGACATGTTATGTAATATTTCAGAAGATGTAGATTTCAACCATCAAGATGTTCCCCATTCTTGTCCTCTCCCTAGTACTATTCGAGATGATGAACCTGATATATCCAGCACTCATGTACAACTACCTAAGAGATCTTCAGATGTGTTGGAGCAACATGTTGTCAACAAAGCTCAAAATTCAGGCCAGGGTCTAGCAAAAATGCTTATTGCAGGAGGGACTAAACAATCCAACCATCTGTTTGGTGCTGGTTCAAAATGGATGAACAGAAGTTCCAGTTTAAAGGAGGGATTATCAAAAGAAGAGCACAAATCATTTGCTCCTTTTTGTAAGACAAATGCAGATGAAGGAAACAGAAACAGTAAAGGCAGGCGAAGCCCATTGAGAAGGATGTTGGATCCTCTATTGAAGCCTAAAAACAACCTCGTTTCCTCTGCACAAGCATCATCCTCAAGCAGTCGCCAATCTCATGAATCAGCTACAAGAAGTAATCCTTTGGTACTTGGAGAAATGGAACAACCATATGGCTTGTGTAGGCCATCCGACACAGATATTGGTATCATTTACAAATCAACAGGGAACACTAATTTCCCAATCCAGACATCCAGCAATTATGCAAGATTGCCTTACAATGAGAAACATGTACCACCAACAAGGCAAGCGCTGCTTCGACTTGCTTGGAAAAATGGACTTCCCTTGTTTATGCTTTCCTCCTCTGACAATGATGTGCTTGCCGCGACCATATCTCCAAAAAATGCAACAAGTAAGGATGATCTTGAATGCACATATACCATATTTTCTGTAAATGAATCTAAGAAGAAAAGGACACTGTGGGTTAGCCCAGGAAAAAAGGACAAAAAACATAATTTGGTCTCAAATATTGTCGGCCAGATGAAGGTTTCAAAATCCAAGCTGACGAGACACAATCCCAATAATCATGTTTCTATCAAAGAATTTGTTTTTCTTAGTACTGAAGTAGAACCAAAGTGTCAGGAATTTGATGGTAGTGATGCTAAGAATGAGCTTGCTGCCATCATCATCAAGTCTCCAGAACAAGAAATTCCAGAAAATCCATCTACTGCCAGTACATTTTGCAATGGTAACTGTAGAGTTCTGTTGGCTATGAACTCCAAAGATGATACTTGCCTTTGTAACAAAGAAAAAGTGTTGATGAATGAGCAAGAAAGTGGCAGTGTTGTTGTGATACTTCCAAGTGGGCTTCATGGCTCAGCAACTGATTCAGAACCTTCGCCTTTAATCCAGCGATGGAGGTCAGGTGGAGCATGTGATTGTGGAGGTTGGGATGAGGGATGCCCACTGACCATTATTAGCAATGATTCTACGGAGTGGAATGGCCTTGTTGCAGCCCAAATTGATAAAATGAAGGATGATACAAATAGCAGACTTGAACTATTTATTCAGGTTTGTGAGTTGCCAATAATTTCATTTTTTTGTCGACATATCATTGCCAGTTCTCAAAAATTGTGGTTAAGTAGCTGTCTTTAATGTTAAAATCATTCTCAGGGGGGATCTCGACAGAAACGCCGTGCCTTCAATATGGTTTCTTTCAAGGAGGGTTTGTTCACTATTGAATATCAATCATCCTTCGCATTGCTTCAGGCTTTTGCAGTTTGTATATCCATCCTTCATACTGGACAGCAGCAGAAACATTCAGCAGAAACCAAGAGCTTCGAGAACAAGTTCGCCATTGATGATAAATTAACTAGGCCTTCTGGAGCTGGAGGGCTTACGAGCTATGTGCCGAATTGTCCTGTTTCTCCGGTTAGGAGAGCTTAATGATTTTCCCAGTAAAACTTGTAGCTCAGTCCTTGGTCGCTTCTTATCCTACTCCTACCATATACTTGCAATCTGTATAGAGATGGTAAAAGAAGCAGGTAAAATATTTACACCGGTCTCATTTTCATTCCAATTTTTTGTGATGAAGCTGAAGAAGAAAACCTGTCTGTTGATTAGTCATGAAGCTCACTTCCTTTATTTTCTGTATATGTTGGAACTACTAATAGACATCCTTCTTCTCTTAAAATAATGAACTTTGACTTTATGAGTGAGAAATTTTCGTATCATTCGTTATCTTATATGCAAGACGAAAAAGAAATTCCAAGATAGCTCGTTCATATTTCAGTAGTTTATTGGTGTCTGCTCTTCTGTGGTTTCAAGTTTCTAGCATCTAGGACCAAAGTAATGGAAGGAGAAGGTATACACAATTTCCAAATTCCCCAGAAACCCGTGACTCTTTTGATTTAAAAACATGTTGATCACAATGATTAATCTCTGTATCTTGTCTCAACTACACAAATTACATTGTAATGTCTTCTTTATATCTTCTTCATTATTGATTTTGGTGCATTGCTTGTGCTCTTATGTTTGTTCTCGCTCTAATGTAATGTCTGAACTACTTTTTTTATATGAACTATTTTTTTATCGGTGAAAATGGAGGGCTAAGCCCATGTATTATTCATTGTAAGAAATACAAGAATATTTCTTTTCTTCTCATAATGACTTTATATTTCTAAGTTTACTTATCTACGACTTTCAAACTTGTTGTTCTAGATCGTCCGACTCCTTTTTGATTTCCAATTCTCAAGTTTCTCCATAAATCACATAATAATACATGTATCATGTTAAATCAAATAAAAATAAAAACCACCACAAAATATGAATACATTGTTCATAGGTCAAGCAACTTTCTAAATTTGGTAAAAGAAACAATTTCAGAAACGAAAAAGTAAAATGACTGGCCTGTCAAAGTAAGGCACACAATCAATGTTCCCCTAAGAATATAATTCAAAGAGAAAATGGGATATATTTTTTGGGGATCATTTAGACTTAGCTTCATGTTCGATAATGAGTTATTATGGTATGTGTGTCCATTATCATCTATCCATCATCATGTCTTTTTATTAACAATTGATTGAGACTTTCTCATATGCTTATTCATTATCATAATGGTCTCTTGATGATTGTAGTCATCGGCATAATGACCATAATAGTCATATTCTTACATCTCCCATTTGATCGATGTGATCATGATGTCCAACATTCTCATTGTCCATGAGTGGTAGCTAAAGATATTGTCCTTAAGTCCACTAGACTCTAATGGTGTGTTTGGATTGAGGGTAATAGAGGTTAATGGAGGGAAGAGTAATAGTTAACTTTATTTGGATAATAATTTTTTGAAGGGGAAAGTTAAAAATTAACCTCTTTTCTCCTCCTAACTAACTAAAAATTATTATCCTCAAATTGGGGTTGAATGGAGGGTAAAAAATTCTATCCTCCATTTCCTTCCCTCTCATTATCTTCCCCTCCCCTCCCTTCCCTTCCCCTCTTATATCCAAACATACCCTAACTCAATTATTTCTGAATCCTAAATCATCATGTTCCAATTGTAACTCTCTTATTGAAACATCAATTACTATTTTATTGTTAGGCATATAAGTCAGTATCACTATTTTCTTTTTCACTATATACTAAGCATGATAACACTTTATCTCGACATGTTTCCTTTTTGAATTCTTGGTTTCATTGTGTATCAAATTTATTGTAGCTTGATTATCATAATTAGATTTCTTAGCTCTACATGATAACACTTAGTCAAATACTATGGGTGATTGCCACATCACATGCAATATATTGAACCTCTATTATGTGTCTAAGCACACATCTTTTTTTTTCTTATTATTCGAAGAAACGATTGTACCACCCAATAAAAATAAGTGGCATATGAATGTTTGATGATTTGTATCACTTTCAAAATTCACATTATTTTATAGCCTCGAGAAAATATGCTTTGTATGTTAATTTCAATTATATGATTCCTCTTAAATATCGTAGAATCCACTTAATGAGTTCCTAAGGAACTTTCATAGATTACTTTAAAATATGTATCATAATATCATATACATTGTGCTTTTCACCACTTGTATGCATTGAAATGTCGTTTTTCCTAAGAACTTTTCTATTCACAAGTGCTTGGAATGTCTTATTACATTTCAAAACTTATTAGTATCTTATTGGAATATTGAACTATCTCTAATTCAATATTTTTGAGTTTTTTCCACAAACAATTTGAATTCCAAGATTATAGGATTCTTTTTTATTTCTCTTGCTTTCAAATTTTACGTTTAACGTTGAGCACTGAGACATCATTTACGGCGATCAAAATGTCATATGCATATAAATGACATTGTTACAACATTGCTATCACTTTTCATGATGTTCACGTAGTAGTCTAATTTGTTTACCACAAAATCAAATTGTATTAACATCATACATTAGATGTCATTGACGTGATAGTTCTTTAAAGTCAATAAGTATGATTTTGTTGTACACATTATTATTATGATATTCCACCTGAAAATCATCAAATTGTACACAATATATATATATATATATATATATATATATAAATCATTCTTATTGTTGCAAACTTAGTCACCAAAAAATAAATTATCTATTAGTTCCAACTTTTTGAGTATAATCCTTAGAAACCAACTTGATTTTGTGCTATCAACAATGTTAGTGATTTCTATGATTTTTCTTGAATTTTCATCCCTATGAATATTGCCTACTTCTAGCAAAATACATATGCTCATACTCAAATTCTATTGATTGAGCCTAAATCATTTTTCCTCGACTGACCATAATTTTGACTCATTAAAAGCCATTGCTTTTTTATAACTGATTGACTATGTACAATCTTCTATATCAACATCGTCAAAGTAATACGAAACATCACATTTGTACAACACAAAATCATTCAAATGCATGATTTTTGCTCAAAATTGTTTGTTGCTAGTTATAATCATGAAAATGATGAGTTCTTTTAATTTTTCCAAAGGTATATCTTTGTGTACAATCTCAACTCATACTGTTTGATAGCTCAAGGTATCTTTGGAGTTAATTTCACCGTCTCTTAGAATCATAAGAGGATCATTGTATTTTTGAACATGCTTATTTTCATTATGTAGAATGGTAGCATTTCGACTCTATGAATTTTTTATTTGTGTGAAAGAATTTGTACCCTTTGTGTTTTTGACTATATTCAATAATGTCCTAAACTCCAACTTATCCCTAAATAAGAATACATGCATTTTATATTCCCATTTTCGAAGATAACCCAAATCGGTCTTCTTATCATTTCATAACTTATATGGGCGTTGATTCTATGATCTTGATAGGAATTTTACAATGTAGTTACAATCATCATCGCCTCACCCTAAAGAATCTTAAAGCGAACTCGAGTAAGACAACATAAATCTTATTACATTCATAAGTTTTTTTTACTTTTTACTCGCATTACGTGATCTCGATTGTGGTGTATAGGCAACAATAGTAGCTCTACATATTCTTTCCTTAATGCAATAATTTTAATTCTTATGTATACTTTTCTCCTATATTTGTCCTTTAATCGACTTTACTAATTCATTCTATATTACATTTTGATTTATTGAAAAAAATCTTTAAAATTTTAACTTTTGTTTCTAAAAAATAAATATAAAAGAATCATGAATAATTCAATGGAATATCCTTCGATTTGTGTCTACTCTCTATGGATCATAAATATCAAAATCAATAATACCTAACATTTTTCTCAACCTTATTTTTATCGAAAAATGTGTTTTAGTTACTTTACTAATCAAGAAATTCTCGCATGACAATGTCCTTGATCCAAACATGTTATGTTGCAAGTTCATTTTGACTATTTACATTTGAGTGTCTTGTGTTAAAGATTAAAATCGAATGCATAATACAAATGTTACTAAATGATTATTCATACTACCAAAAAATAAATAGGCCATAATCGAAGCAAGTTTTCTCTAAGAAGAATATTTTTTTCTTTCCAATGAATACTCAATCATTATAAAACTTAACTCATAATCCTTTGTAGAGATATCGAGACAGAGATTAGATTCTATCATATTCTAACTACATACACCACATCTTGAAGTGCCATGAAACCATCTCCATTTGCCAATGTCTTCAACACTTTAGGTGTTGTCCTATACATATAACGACCCAACCCAAAAATTAGGAGGGGTCAATATATAGAGACATTATATATTTTTATTTTTCTCTAATTTTTATATAAATATACATAAATAAAAAAATTGGAGGGGGGGCTAAGTCCGTCCCTGGTCCTATATACATAGTTTGTTCTACTTTCTACAACTACTTGAAGTTTAAAAACTCTTCTCGATCTTTGCAATATGGTGGATTGATGCATAGTCAATTCCACAATCATCAATATTTAGTTGTTGTGATCTTTTATTTGATGACTATAAGTCTATAATAACTTGGGCTTGTTCGGGGTTTCGGTTCTTCAACACCATATCTTGGCTCGACATTTTTTGCCATGAAATAATTTGTCTCATATTAGCTAATTTTTTTCGCGAGCTTAGTGTCTTTACAGTTCCTCTTTACATAGTATATCACATAGACTTATTCTTCAATCTCTTCAATTTTGGAAACTTAAGTCCAACTATTATCCAAGTATATCCATGAGTCAATGATTTAATTTTATGTCTCATACATTTTGGTAGCATTATTTCTTTAATGACTAACTCTTAGTCATAACGGTCACTATATTCACATGATTTATTTTATTTTGACTCTTCTTGACAACGATAGTCATACATTGACTTTCATCTTGAAATCATTGCCTTTTAACATTTCATAGTTCCCGTGTCATCTCATTAGATCTTTAGAATCTTGATGAGATCATCTTCCATTCATGTCCGTGTAAGATCACTTATTATTCAGCTCTCATTATTCAAACATTTTCACTTATGCATTCTAATTAGTATTTTCTTCGAAAACTTCAAAGCATGGGAACATAATGACATTGTGCAGATTGAAAATTTCTTTTAACCTTTTTATCTTTACATATTAGAGTTAGCACACAATAGCTACTAACATGCAACCAACAATTAATATATTTCCCCATTTTTTTATTAGATGTAGTTCTAGTCTTATGTTCATTGCCTCTAAGTCCAATCGAGTCTTAAAATATTTTCACATATATTTTTCTCAATATGCATCACATCTAAGAGATGACACAATAAGAAAGTTTCCCAATATGGAAGGTAACAAAATATTTTTCTTGTTCCAATTATCCTTCTTTGCATCATGTGAAAGTTTAATCTTTTTTTTATCCTTTGTTAATCGAAATCCCTCAAGATCTTGTACCAACACCGAAAAAAACTTTTGGTGACAACCTCCACTCTTTAGTGTCATCAAATGATTCTTTATTATTTCTCCATCAATGATTAATAGGAAGAAAACGTCTATGACCCATATAACAATGTTTTTCATTGGCTAATCTAATTGAGAAAGTATATTTATTGCAACATGGATGCCAACTTACCTTTTGTACTCTAACCAAATAAATTGTCATGTGCTAGAAAATCATTAATTGTCTGGAATAAAGTTGCACGCAACTTAAAATTTTGCCGAGTTGATACATCAAACGTCTCAACACAAAAATCAAATAAATTCTTTAACTCCTATATCAAGGTTTGTAGATAAACGTTAATTACATCTCCTGATTTATATGGTCCATGAATTAACATTGACAAAATAAAATTTTCTTGCTTCATACACATTCAAGGTAGTAAATTATAAGGAATACCAAATGCTATATGGAGTCTTCGAGTTGGCAAATGGTTGAATGTTGTTACTTGCTAGTCCAAGTAGAACATTACAAGATTCAATAGCAAATAATTGATGAAGTTCATTAAATGACTTCCATGCTAGTGAATCAGCAAGTATCTCATTATTCTATCATCAACTCTTTTGTCATAATGTCATCTCATTAGAAAAAAATCTTTATGGACATAAATAGTCTTTGAAGTCATGACTTTAATGGAAAAAAACTTAAAGTCTTCAATGGTAGACTTTTATCATTTTGAGAGTTTGTTTCCCCATTATGCTTTATCCGTACTCCATCAAGATGCACCACAAACTTTGCAAGACCCAAGTACCTTGTCATTCCTTACTACACCTTTTTTAGTGTTATTTCGGGCAGGGAAAATCCCAAACATTATTGTAAGAAAGACTAAGATGTCGAATTATCTTCTTTTGCATCATAATATGAATCTAGCAAGTTTGACTTGTTGGAAATAATTCATACTTCAAAAATTTTAATAACATAGTAAAAGACTCATTACTTGAACAATCAATACTTTTGATGTGAAGGAATTTAACCAAATTAGAGAGCTTAGAACACTTTGAACATGTAGACAATGGTTCTTTGAAATCATGTAGGACATGATAAAAAATTTTAACTTCAACATTTGGCTCCTATTTAGGTGAATCATCACTTTCATAAGTCATAGAGTTTGCATCAAAGTTAAGATACAAATATCTAATAATCTTATGCATTTTCAGCTTCACTTTCATCATCATGTTCACCATTGTCTTCATCATCAGAATCTGAGTATGGCTCGCCTAACACTTCTCCATGGTGATACCAAAAAGCATAACATTGAAGAATTTCGTACACTTTTAAAATTCAACCATTTCACGTCTTGAAGATGAGTAGCAACATTTGACACAAGGATATCATATTTCTTTAGTTTTAGATGTTTTACTAAGGGCATGATCCAAAAACTTATGTACACCAATTGTATAATCTTCATTGAGCATATCATCAACAAGTTTCATCCATTTTTGTTAGGTGTCATAACCTTAATGTACATGCACAATATAAAAGAGGCAAAATATTTTCAAGCTTGTGTGGCCAAATTTATTTATTTTTAGAACAAATTAAGATTCAGAAGTTTCTAATTCAAAAATATATAATTCACAATAGTTTTGAATAAAATGTGCCTTTGAATTATTGTACCCTCTACTCAAAATTATTAAGGAAAAATAAAAATAGGAAATAAATGAAACATGCCTTTAAAAATAGAGAATTCAATAGCTTTGAATACAAATAATATTGATTAAATAGAATCATGATTCAAGAACTTGGAATCTAGCTAGAAAATGGATAAACATCTTCTACAAGTTTGCATGGAAATATTTCTGGTAAGTTAATTATATGCCTACTACCCTAACATAGAAAAAGATAGTTGAATAAATGGCATATGGAATCAGCACTACTGACATAAATTTTACAAGCATAGAAACTGATGACGAGGAACAACCCGTGATGGAGAAAAAAACTTACCTACAAATAGGAAGAACATATTGAACACGAATAAGATATGAAAACACCTCTGTAGTAGAAGGATAACAAGATCGATCAACACAATACGCAAACACACTTGTATGATCAATGAGTAAGAGGTGCAGGCCGAAGATCAATCAAGATGCAATCAACAAGGGGAGCACCAGGATGTGCATGCGATTTTATTATCCAACTATTGATAAAAAACCTAACAATGACTTTTCCTATTTAACTAACTTCAAGAAACTAATGAAGAATCCTAATTACTAAAAAACCTTTTTTTTGTAAATATTCAAATATGAGCACATTAATAGAACAAGAGGTCGATGCTCATACAGTAGATAAACCAAGATGATCGAGGCATACGTTTAAACAAGAGGACAATCTTGTCTACGCAGATGGAAGGAGATTGATGCTATCTTCATGGAATAAGAGTAGGAGAAGGACTCTAGGAGGACCATGACGTTCAAGAGGCACGATGAGGAGCGATTGATGCCATCAGGAAGAAGAGAACTATAGCATGGGGGTTGTTTTACCTTGTTAGGGCGATTTGCAAAATTGGAAGTCCTAACGTCGCATGTAGAAGAACACACGATAAGCCCTAGGTCATGAGGAGGAGGAGAAGAACATGTGTGGTTTGTTGGTATAAGGTTTTTCAATCAGACGATAATTATTTTTTAATCGCACGATTGATCTTTCATTTTACTTTATATTCAGAATTTGCCATATATTCTATAAATATTTTTTGGAGGGATTATTTTCTCTTAAACCGGTAATTTAACTACCAACATCGAGTCATTAAACCCAATATTGTTAACGATAAGCATATCCTAGCCGTTGTTGATACCTTTTAATGACAAGTGGTAATAACACTACCGACAATTTCTTTACTGGACATTATAGTCGATGACCATAGTTATTTCTGGTCGTTAAATAATATCAGCGACGTGAACTTATTCTAGTCCTTAGATGTGGATGCTAAAAGTCAAATTTCTTGTAGTGCTAACAGAACAACTACTACTTAGTTCTTGTTGCTTGGCTTTCTCCCCGCCTTACAATAAAAATGATTCTCGAGCATCCTTCCCCTTGTAGGCCTCTGTCGTGGTTTATACACCACTATTAACATTTTATTGATGAACCCCCTAAGTGCTCAGGAGACTTTATTTCAAAGTCATTACAAAGTCACTTCAAAATCGCTAATGAGATAAGTTAAAGATAAGAACACTGATTCAGAGCATAATATTAATCAATAGCATAGTATTGATCCATTGATCGAGAACATAGTGTTGATTCGTTGATCCAGAGCATAGTATCACATTAATCTAGAGTATTGCATACAAGGCCGTTGATAATGCCTTGAATCTTAACCCAGTGGAAACCCATATGACCCCCTGCGCATCACAGCCGTCGAATATTTGGGGCGGCGAAGCCGCCCGTCCCCTACGGGGGTCTCGCTATGTTTCCTATTTTGTATTGGGAGTCCCTATATAAACTCCCTAGGGTTTGGATTATTCTGTATCTTGTAATCATCTGTTATTTCTCCATCAAAGAAAACTCTCAGCCGCCG
>LTAE01000526.1:2333-12985 GCA_001647135.1 Pontederia paniculata
TATGAAGTATATATGTGTGTATGCTTCATATTTTAATTAGTAGTTTATTTAGTGTAGGGCTACAGAAGCACGTTAAGTATTTTTTATGTCTTATTCATTTTGTATTCAGTACTAAATTTATTTATGGCAGATCACTTCACCTTATGCTATTGCATGCACCCATATTTATACTCATAAGTTGGATTTTCAAAAAAAAATCCAACCTCGAGTAATATCAATTCTATATGCTCTTAAAGAAGAATTCTATATGCTATTGTATGCACTCCCATAGTTATATACATAAGTTGGGTTTTCAACAGAATAAAAAAAGAAGAAAAATCCAACCTCATGCATGAGATGATAAAATAAGAGTATTATCAATTTTATATGCGCTTAGAGAGTAATTCAAAATTTTTAAATATTTTTTACACCCAATAAATAAAATTACACCTCAATGCATAATATTAGCATTATTTAATTGTCTTCATTTTTTTAATCTTTCAAAGCATTTCGATGGTAGATCAGAACTGATTTTGCATAACATTGACATTACATTGTCTTGATTTTTTTTAGTCTTCCAAAGCATTCCGGCAATAGCTCAGATCCGATTTATTCATTTCCTATTGTGACACGTTCACTTGTAAAAATTCTTTTCCAACTAATCAGCTATTGGAAAAGATTGAAAAACATGAAGAAAATAAAAATAATAATTGCAACTTGATTTTTGGTATCCATCATTATACCCACAATCATACAAAAAATTTAATCATACAATCACTTGATTTTTGATTAAATTCACTTGTAAAAGCATGTTCACTTGATTTTTAGTTAATCATACAATCTAATAAAAAAATTATTCATACCTAATTATTTATAAAATTTAAATATGCGCAAAGCGCATGGGTGTTCTCTAGCGATGGAAAAATGTTGTCTCTGGTGACCATCGCCGAGTCATGTGGCGGTGGCTTGTGACCTGAGCAAGGGCATGTGGGCGGTCTGGTTTAATTTGTTGTGTATCCGTGGTAATTGCCCAGGGCCGTTTGAAATCGCCCGTAAAGAAAAGGCGAGTTGATTTAGTTCTTAATTCATTAATTGTTGGGTTTGATGGTAAATCCAATGAGAATTTATGGACACAACTAATAACACTTGTTACACCACAATTAAACTGCTGTCTTTCTTCAGTTTTCTTTTGAAGCAAAATCACACGAAATTAAATTCAAATAAGATTAAAAAAAATCGCTTACTATATGATACACATCTTTTTACCTTCTTCTATCATTTTCCTTTTATCAATAATAATAATAATAATAATAACACTAATAATAGTAAATAAATAAAGTCAACATCACATAGCGGCTTCGATATTTTTAAAATAACTATTTAAAAAATGAAGTAAATAAAATTGAATTTATTGTTATGCCAAGAATTCCTGTCTTCCGAGAAAATAAACAAGTTATAAACCAATAATTATTTAAAAAATATTAAAATTCTTGATTAATATTCCTATTTATCTAAAAAATTAATCAAATACATTTAAAATACTTATCATAATATTATAAATTAAAATTTTTGTACATAGAATCAGTTATAAATACTTATTAAAAAAGATGCGCGAAGCGAATGGGTATCCCCTATTAAGAAGAATAACCGACAACATCTATCTAATTTAACTAGATAATGCTATCTAATTTAAACTAATTTAGATAACCACAAATCTAGATGATATTAAACCTAGATAACATCAAATCTAGATAACTTCAAATACTTTACAAATGATAATATTAGATTCACTAACTCTCTCTCTCTCTCTGTGTGAAGGTCAAGGTCAACTTCTTTCTCATACAGTCCATACTTGGTCAGCCTCTAGCGACAGATTTTCTTGGTTGTCATCCGCCCCTAGTGGCCTTTTTTTCTATATTCATATATGTAATATCATAATTCAATAAAGTTTTAAAATCAAAGAATCCGAGCATGTAGCTCAAACTATAGCAAGAGGGAGACACGCCGAAGTCAACCCGAGAACTTTGGATGGAACATATCAATATGAATAAAAATCATGCATATGAATATGAATCATTTGTGGCTTATTGTGATTTAGGATCTAGGTTCAATGTATGAACTATTTGACTCAAGAGATGCCACAATGTGTTGAAAAACATCTCAAATAAATAGACGAATTTTGACAATATTGATTAATAGAAATGTGCCAATACAAGAACCTATGCAACAACAAATGCAAGAGCAAACAAAACAAACTCATATGTGCGAAGAAAAGAAATGAGACAAATGATGGAGAGGCAATGACACAATAATTATTTTATTTTAATTTATAGAACTCACTTTTTTATAATTGTAATTCTATATTTTTTTACTTAGACTATAATTTTAAAATACAATTTGATGTTTATTTTCTATAATAATAATAATATTTGCGGTATATTTAAATTAGACATGCATTCAATTTGTCTCCTTCATCCCAAACTAAGATGGACTGAAGTCCGTCTCTACCGCAATTTTAGGCAAAAAAGTCATTTCCGTTGCATTTACATTGCACCGAGTGTTTTCCGTAGATTGGATGCAAATTTCGTTGCAAACAACCATTCATGTCGGATTTCTTATGATTTGCTATGGAGATTTCCATTGCAAATTTGATTTAATAATTATTGTCTAGCTAGTATAATTTGGTGCAAAATATATATATTTTAAGGTTAAAGAGTGTATAACATACTTTTTTAGTATATTGTATTATATGGTAGGTAACGGTATTTGCTTATTATAAATATGAATAATAAACACATCCATAGTACAAGGCATACCTATCTAAGAGTGCACTATGTATTCATTTTTGTCATATATTATAACATATTGCATGCATCCATCTTATAGAATTCTTTGGGTGATTGTAATCACGGCATATTGATGTGGAAGATGAAAAAATGAGGTCAAAGGGAATGATAAAACAAGTCTACAAAGATGAAAAACTTACTCAATCTATTAAAGATTAAATATAAAGATATTGTTCTTTCTCTTAGTTTAAACTTTTAGGATTGTTGATAGCACATTTAATTTAACATAGTATCAGAGTGAGAAGTTCTAAATCTAAACATCGACGTTGCTTATATTAAAATTAATTACTTCTCTTAGTTGTTTACGTGTTGAATTTTTAATTAGACCAAAGTTATCAATGGTTCACGCATGAGGGGAGTGTTAAAGAATATAAGTATAGAAACGTTGCTCATTCTATTGACTTAAGTTTTTAAGATTACTGATAAAATATCTAATTTAATACAATCCAATAGAACTAACTCCAACACTATGAACTAGAGAAAGCTCTTGAGGATTAATGAATTAAACTAGATGACTATAAACAACTTTAAAAGCTTAAGTATTATGAAAGCCCGACATCACTTTTAATGAATTACCAACCTATCACTTGGACCGCCAAGAGAAAATTTTAATTTTTATTAATAGATCCCTCAGGATTTAAACTTAAACTTCTCCATTCTACTATGGTACAATATTAAATTAAATGTGTTGTCATTAGAAATAGAAAATTATTATGCTTATATTCTTAACAATAAAATCAACGAGAATGGATATTATCCTTTGTAGAGTCAAATTTATTTTAGTAAAATATCACTAAATATATTGATAACAGCAAAAAAGTAACTATGTACATCAATTCTAACTTGTATGTCCCTAGAATTACTATAAGGATTAATAATAATTTTGGTTAAAATATTTTGATTTAGTTTTAGTTACTAGAGTATCATCAGTCACTCACTAAGAACAAAGTTACTCATAATTTTTAATTTATTAGAAATGTGTATTTTATAAAAAAATTTCGAGCTATCTAGTAATGATTTGTCCCAAAGAGTCAAGGTACAAGATATTGAGTGTCCCTTAAGGGGTGAATCCTCCCAAAATGCATTCGAGCCAGTAGTGTGCATCAAGTTTGCCAAAAAATCTGCAACTTGATTGGCTTCACGGTAAATATGATTACAATGAACTGAATTAAAATATGAAAAAGGTACCAACAATCTTGCATGAGATTTTTAATTCGCTAAGGGGTAGTCTTTTCCTGATTTAGGCAGCTAACTAAACTAGTTGAGTCCAATTCAATGTGAATGTCTTTGAGTCTTTTTTCCTTGCAGTATTGAAGCCCATAAAAACATCCCCATGTTTCCGCCTCCACTACTGAGCTTAAGCGATGACAAACTGAACCTGCAGCAGTAAAAGCACCAGAATTAGAATGAATAACAAAGATCCACTACAAGAAAATTCATAATTTACGACGGCACTTCCTCGCAAAAACACCCATTGCAATTTTTTTGCGATGGATGTGCCACCGTATATGACACTTTATGGTGATATTTTTGTTGCAAAAAATTTGCAACGAGCAATTTTGCGACAGACATGCAACAAAGGAGCCGTCACAAATTGTGAATTTTCTTGTAGTGATCTCACCACCCATCTCCTTAGATCTTGTAAAAGATCCATCGGTGTTCAACTTGAAACACCTAGGAGCGGGAGGCTCCCACCAAACTCGAATTGGGATATTGGGGGGAGTCCCTCGGGATAGTGGATCTAATAGGCTCGTTTGAGTTCACCATGGCTCTTTCAAATGAGATTGCAATGGCGGTCTGATTTGCTTTGAAATGAATGTCATTTCTTAAGTTTCAAATACCCCAAAGGCAAAAGGCAAAAAGGACAAAGGATTTTTCCTAGAGGAGGCCTCCAATTGATTTCCTTCTAAAATTCAATTAGCATCAATCCAAGAATCAAGTTACGAAATTGTATAGTGTAATTTGTGCTGAAAGAGGAGCCACATATTAATACTAACATGGCATGTAAAAAATAAGTGCTTCGTATATTCCAAGTTAGAACCACAAAGTGAACATGAAGGATCAATGGATTGATCAAACTTGGAAACATAATCTTTAGTTAGCAATTTTCCATGTGCAAGTTTCCAAAGAAAAGATGTATCTTATGGGGAATGGGGATTTTCCATTAATAATGCCAAACATACTAGTCATCACCCTCCGTAGAAAGAGTTGACATACTCACAATTCTGTAAATGGACTTTGTGTGTGCAATCCCATGTTTATCATGCACCCAAATCCACTTATCATCAAAGGGTATTAAGAGCATAAAAATATCATAAATCTTGTACACCAAAGCATCTGCAAAGGTAGTCTTTAATAAATGTAAATTTCGAGTTTGATTGATAAGGAAGAAATTCACAATTTTACAGGGACATTTGTAAAGGTAGCTTGAGATTAAGAGGAATTGTGAATAATCAAGGATCATCAATGATACTAATGGAGCTTCCATTACCCGACAATTTTTTTCATACCACATTTAATATCCGCCATGGCATTTGTGATCAGTTTCTAGATCCAAGCCCTATTTGCATTTAAATGAGCATATGACCAAGGATTAAGGGTACGATATTTACTTATGATCATTTGTGTCCAGAGGTCTTGATCACCATTCAAAACAGAGAAGATCCTTTTAGCTAGCAGTGAGGTTCAAATATAATAAAGATTTCTAATGCAATGACCACCAGAAAATCTATGCCTTTGAACAATATTCCAATTTATTAAGCGACCTCTTGATTTCTCTCTAGTGGATGACCAGAAAAATTTTCTTGAATGTCTTTCAAAGGATTCTATGATCTTATTAGAAATATAAGTGGAAGCTAAGGCATGAGTTGGAAAAGAGTTTAGAGTTGAGTTTATCAGGACTACCTTGCCTATTTGATTTAAGGTTTTAAGCTTCCACCCAGAGAGCCTGCTGGTCATTTTGTTTAACAAGAAAGATTGGTCTTTCAAATTGAAGAATTTGTGAGAGGTGGGAACTCCTAAGTAAGTAAAAAGTGTATTGACTGAAACTCATTCCTATTATTTCGTTGATTCTATTTTTCCTAGTGGCATTAAACTTTAGGGGCAAAAAGATCACATACTTGTCAAGATTAATATTCTAATTTGTAGCCTTTCATATTTGGAAAGAATGGATTTGATTTTTTTGCAATTTTGAACAGTTGTCGCAATGCAGATAAGAATATCATTTGCATACAACAGATGATTAAGGGTAAGGTGATTTAAGGTAAAAGGGTTAATACCCCTCTATGTACCTCTTGATTCATAATGTTAGAAAAAAAACTTGGGAGACCAAGATGAACAAATAAGGGGACAAAGGATCCCCATGCCTGATAATCTTTGTGGCTGAGGAAGCTAGGAGATGGTGTACCATTAATGCTTCAAGTGTATGAAGGGGAAGTGATACAAAAATTTATCCAAGATACAAATTGGGAGGGAAAATTCATAAGTTGGAGAACAATAACAATTGTAGACTAAGACATTTTATCAAAAGCCTTCTCCATATCTAGCTTTATCAATATGTTTCTTCTACCTGATCTCATAGTGTGAACCAATTTTTGAGTCATTAAGACGTTGTCTTGAATAAATTTGTGACCATTGAAGGCAGCTTGACAAGGGTCAACAAGGTCCACCAAGGCGAATGAGTCGATAGAGGACAATACGTAGTGCAATTGGTCTTAAGTCTTTGAACAACTTTGGATGGGGCTTCTTTGGAATGAAAATAAGGGAGGTATGACCCCAATTACTTGGCATGGAACCAGAGTTAAAAAAGTTCAATAATAGTCTTAGTAATTCTAGGTCCAACCATAGCCCAGTATTATTTATAGAACTCTTTGGTGAATCCATCAGTTCCACGGGCTTTACCGGGAGGCATGGACCATAAGGTACCCTTAATTTCATTTTTCAGAAATATGAGTAATCAAGTGAGAGTGCCAAGAGCATTGGAGGCTGGTAATTAGGCCAACCATAAGTGTCAACTATTGAGATAATTAAATTTTTTATATGTCTAACTATTGTGCTTATATGAAAAAAGGAGGTATTTTTATCTCCATTTTTTAATTAATTTATTTTATATTTACTTCACCATTTGATTCTATCTAGCTAAGACATGATGCATGTTGGTTGTTGTTGACTGAAGTTTTCCTAATTCATAATCTGAGAGGCCCATGGTGTAATCTTTATGTTCAAGCTACTGGATATCATTTTTTTGTCCCTTGCAATCTATTTTCTTATTTTCTTAAGCAATTGTTATTCCAATGAGATGTCTTCTCTCTAATGGCTTTCAAGGATGATTGAATTGCACTATCCAAGTTTTGATGACTTTCACGTTTCCACTTTTGAACAACAATATTATGGGCCTCTGGGTAGTCAAACAAAAAAAAATTCATATTTGAAAGGACGTGGCATGTGCTTAGAAAGGTTTGTATCGAAAAGGATAGGTGCGCGATTTAAAGCACAATGCTCCAAAGTTTGAAGTTTTAAACCAAGGAATTCTAGCAATCAGTGATGATTTACTAGACAATTATCTAATTGGCATAAAATTCTAACATGACTTGTTCAATTATCGCACCAAGTTTAAGGGTTTCTAGAGGGTTTGACATCAACAAGTCATGATTCTGAATGCACTACAACAAAATGGTCATCTAAGGACGCATATTTACTTTAGTAGAGACGCATATATTGCATCCTTAACCCATTTACCGACGCTATAAAAAGCGTCACAGTATTTGGTGTCCCAAAAAATGTTAAGAACAATGTCACTAACATTAAGACGCTATAAAATGTGTCTTTATTAAGCGTTGATACCTTAAGGACACAATTATATGTGTCATTATTATATTAACATAAAGACACATTTATATGAGTCATTAGTAGGTGTCCATATTATAAGGACACTTTTAACAATGTTATAAGTGTCACCAACATAAGGACGCCTCTAAATGCGTCCTTAATAAGTGTCGTTAATATTACAACACAAATTTAATGTGTCGTCAACAAGTGTTATTATTATAAGGACGCTAAATTGTGTCAGCATCAAGCGTCGATAAGTTAAAGACGCTATTCAATATCGCCTTCAAGCATCCCTATCGTAAGGACATTATTCAATGTGTCATTAGCAAGTACACTATTATTTTATAGATAAAAAATTATCTCAAATATAAGAACACTTAGTTAATAACACATAATTTAAACATTCCAAATTACATGTTATATAAGTTTTGCAATCACATACATTTTGCAAAATTAAATGAAATATTTTCAAATTAAAAGAATATCAATTGGAGTAATAATAAGAACTATTGTATCATCTTGAAATATATTTATTTATCACTAAGCATCAAATATTCATAAAGTAACATTATAAAAGATTGTCTACATAATATGATATTTGAACTGGATAAAATGACTAATCTAAAATTCTCCATGACAACGAAACTTGAGTTTGCATCTTGATAATTGAATTCCTTCATTCATGCCCTTGTTCACATAAAAAAGACTAATAAGCAATTGAACAAAATTCTTCAATCAAGCAATTACAAAAATAATATTTTATGTATCATTAATATATGGGGGCCACCCTAGCCCATTGAGAAGTTGATGATTTTTCTGCACATCCTATAAAACTCTCTATTAGGGAATTTATATTTTTTATTTGATCCTGGATAGAAGAAATTTGTTCTTGATAAATCTTCTTCATTTTTTGAATTTTATCTTCAAATTATAGTTTCATTTGTCCCGTAATTTCTTAAACACGAGTTTGCATAAGTTGCTCAACATCAATACTTTCAGTAGTCAAATTTGTAGGATTTTGAGATCGATGTACTTTTCTTGCATTGACTCCAAGTCCAAAGCTAGTTACTCGACCATATGAATCAGGACTTACTAATTCATTATATATTTCTTCTTCTACATTAATAAGGTTGTCTTGTTCAGAATTTGTTGTCCATTCTGTCATTAATGTGCTAGCTTTCTCCTGTAATACAACAAAAAGTATTTAATAAATTATCACATTAATAAATATTTAATTAAAATATCATATATCAACTTTCTAAATTCAAAAGCAATATGCAATTTGATAATAATTTTTGTGTACCACAAGTTGTTGTGAAGCCTCATTTATAATTTTTTTATCCTTGTGTTTGTGAATTATAGAGTACCACTCCATTGGTGCAAAATCTCTATTATGTTTCTTTTGCTGCAGTGAAAAGAAAATTATCGAAGTTTATTAAAAAAAAATAAAAAACCTGCATGAAATTTATAACTAAAAATGAATATAAACTTTATGCATAAAAGAAAAGTTATCATACAAATAATCGTCGATTTTGAGCAAAACTTTGTGATCCTGACATATGAGGTGCAACTTGACTTTTACGTGCTTTTTTTCAATGTCAGAAATATTCTAAAAAAATATTAAAATAAGTATTTTAATAATAAATATTAAACATCATTCTTAAAAATATTAAATATAATTACCTTGCCCTTATCGAAGAACCAATAGTGGACAAGATCAATCCACTATTGAGGAGAAATGTCATTTGGTGGTTCTCTTGCAACTTCTAGCTCAGTTTTTCCGTCCATCATATATTTTTTTTTAAATCAGATTTGTAACTTATCCATTTCTTTGCAGTTGAAATGAGAATCCATATGTTTACTTCACTATTATCAGGAAGCACAAATTTCTCCTACAAAATTAATCAACATAAAAATAATTAATAACAGAAGTTCTTAAAAAAGATAAATTAATAATTATTGTAATGTAATTTTTACCTGAACTAAATCAATAATTCTAGTTTTGAATGTCAAAGACATTCGCCCCCATGTCAAATAATTTAATAGACAAGTTTGACCTTCTAGCAATTGTACCCAACCAACCTCCCAAAACTCTACCTTGATGAAATTGATTGCACTCCATGATAATGTGATCTCCATTCGGCAAATTTTGAACATCTTTCTCACGAAACGGTCCTCTTTTTGCCT
The DNA here is from genome assembly GCA_001647135.1 of Pontederia paniculata. NCBI lineage: Eukaryota > Viridiplantae > Streptophyta > Magnoliopsida > Commelinales > Pontederiaceae > Pontederia > Pontederia paniculata. The sequence goes on from LTAE01000526.1 coordinate 12,173, forward strand.
GTGTGTTTCCGTTAGTACCTAAGAAACCATATAATATTATTATACATACAATAAGATTCATAATAATATTATAGTTTATACATATTATATTTGACTCAAATAAAAATTTACAATTACAAAATCGAATACGAAAGCAAGAAGATTATATTCAAATATAAGAAATTAATAGTCAATTATGAAAAATATTCATACCTTAAGAAACTCTTTGGAACACCTCAAAAATCAAACTAAAATAAATGTTGAGTTCAAATATCACTAGACAAAGAATATTAATTTAAAATTATAAATCAAATGCCTTATTGATATATGAATATTGATATGAAAATATAAACAAGAGACTGCTACTTAATAATATACTTGAGCTAAATGGCGGCTTGAACACAGCGAAGTCTCAATGATAGAATTATCAAACCTTAACAAAGATAAAATATAATTGAATCTAAATAACACGTCGGCTTAAGCCTCCGTGCACAGGGCGCAGGCCTAAGCCCTATGTGCAGGTAGAGGAGCCCTGCACAGGGCTTTCCTCCGCGCATGAGAAGCCCCGCGCGAGCTCCCCTGCGCCCAGGAGGAGCCCCGTGTGGGGTTGTCCGGTGAGCAGGAGCCCCTTCCCTCTGCACAAGGAGCCTAGCGTGGGGATTCCCCTACGCGCAGGGAAGCCCACGCGGCCCCTGCGCGCAGGGGAAAGCCTCGTGTGACTTCCCTGCGCGCAGGGGAGCCTTGCGCGTAGGGGAGCCCCGTGCGCAGGGGAAAGCCTCGTGTGGCTTCCCTGCGCGCAGGGAGCCTCGCGGCGCCTGCGCGCAGGACAGCCTT
>LTAE01000526.1:22355-39870 GCA_001647135.1 Pontederia paniculata
TGACTCCCCTCTTTTACAATTTTCCTCTCTTTTCTCACATTACAAAGTCTTCAAACCGTTTTGGTTTCTTCCTCCGTCTTCTTTCCATGTTGATTTTGCTTGTCTGCACTGCTCGGTCTTCTTTTTCCTTTTCTTCATTTGATGCCGCTTCTTCTCTTTCGTCTTCAGTTGATGCCGCTTCTTCAGTTAATGCTGCTTCTTCTCTCTCATCCTCTGTTGCGACTCCTGTTTCCACTGGTACTTCTCTTACATCTTCTCCTGTTTCCATTGCTTCTTCTTCTGCTATTTCTGGTTCTTCTCCTGCTATTTCCGATTATGTTGTTTCTGGTTCTGCTGTTTCTTCTGTAACTGTTACTTCTTCTGTCTCGGTTGCCTCCATTACTGATCTATTTTTTTATGCTTGTTCTTCTCTTTCCTCTATAAGATCCTGAGGCATAACAGTCTTATTTTCTTGTACATCCTCTATACCGTGAAACATTTCTATTGTGAAAAGTACAAAGCTATCAACTTATTTCCCTTAGTTTTTTTTTTCATTTGAGGCTACTCCGTCGAACTCTGTAACTCGAAGCCAAAAATATTAAACTCTACAACATAAAAATAAAAATGAGAAATTATTTATAAGTATTGTTTTTTTTTTATTTTTAATCTTCATTTTTGTGACGTTTTTTACTATATTACTTGGAAAGGTAGAAATTGTCACTCCTATTCAAAAATAAATAAATAAATAAATTTGAAGGAGATCGATAAATAAATTCATACTTTAGAGGAGCATAATTGCATAGGCCTTATACTATGCAAGCAAATGATAGAATATCATAACTAGCATTGACTGTGGATATTGCATATTCGTCGCCGGATTAAGATTCAACTACAGAATTGATTGGTTAAATTGCTGATTGAACATGTAAAGAGTGACTAGAGGAGTTTGCTTGTTCATGTGAGACATGAAATTTACAATAAGGTAGTTTTCTTCGCTTCTTAACTGATAAAGGAATCAACATAACTGAATTCAGCCCTTACTCTTGCTGTAGATGTAAAAGAAATGTGTCCCTGATATCCTCTGATTAAAATGGCAGGCCGAAAAGATCAAGGACCTGCAAAATTAAAATTAACTGCTTTCTCGACCAGTTTATTCAGTTCTACAAAGATGAAATAGTTCAGATAAATCAACGGTGTGCAAGGCTGCAAGCCACTGTAAATGGATAGGAATACAACAGCAGATGTACTATATACAAAGAAAACAAAAATATTATGACATATAGATTCGAATTATGTACGTTAAACATGACGGCCGTCATCTGATCCATGCTGCCCTTCGACTAGGTAGAGCTTCTGGCCATCAGAAACGATGTCCACGTTGGATATCCTGCCTCCATCTTCTGACAGTAATCTCGATCCTGAGCAGCCCAAGAATTGCCGAGATGATTCGATCAGTTCTTCAATTGTGTGGGGAATCCAGAGCACAACACCCTCTTTCTTTCTCTCTTTGGATTCCCAGGGATGAAAAGGGAACACAGTACATTTCCGGGGATGCATTTTATCTGTCAGATGAAATCATATGTATATACATATATATATCAATCACTGAGTAGACACTGTGTGTGTGTGATGTATGTCAGGAACTTTAAGGTTGCGAAAAGGGAAGAAGAAATATAATTGCCCTGAAATGATCATGACTGACATATTCCAAGGATTTAAAGTGGATTATCAATATCTTTATTGGAAATGACATTATGAAAGAAGTATAGAATCTTCTGCAGTAGATGTAATTTGGGTGTAAGTGTATGATTCTACCTTCGACTTCCTGGCCACGGCCAGGATACTTGGAGAGCTCTTCAGATTTTGCATCTTCCAACAGTGTCATCAAAGACCTGCTTCCACTCTTCCGCACTTCATCTAGTGGTGTATTTCCCCATCTGGAAATTTAAGGTCCCCTCATTAATTTCGTTAAAAAAAGAAGATAGTCGTTTCCCAAGTAGGATGACTACTTGAAGTTTGTGAGAATCATTTTGCTATTGATTTATCTTCTTATTTAATAACTTCAGTTTGTTCAAGTTACTCTATTAATTCGACACATATATTGCATGAAACATGACTAAGCCTTCTGCTGCATGCTAAAAGAAAACAAATGAGACAGCAGTTCCAAAACCTTAATAGCAAATTGGTTATGTTTTTTTATTAGTAAGCATCAAACTGCTAAAATCATATATATGCAACACCTGTAAGATGCAAATGATGTTTTGTAGAACGACGCAGTCATATATATGCAACACCTGTAAGATGCAAATGATGTTTTGTAGAACGACGCAGTCATATATATTCCTTCATAATTCGGGAATGATAAAGTGAATAAATGAATCTAAGAGTAGAAAATATGAGGTCCTGTGGATAAAGCTATTTCATAGTATGTTGGATCACACGAATCTACTGCTTAGCTCGCCTTTTAAATGCCTAATGAACAAAAATTGTGCGAGAATCCAAATATAAAATCAGACAAAATATTTGACAGGTGATCTACCAAGCAATTATAGGAAATATTTCCAAGCAGATGTAAAAAGTATATTTGTAAGAAAATAAATCATTGCCACTAATCACAGTAAATTAACAGTTGCAGAAAAAAAACTCATGGAATTGGACATGTGTGATGCTGCAATTGTGACATCCTTGGGGTAATTTAATCTGCAGGGATGCTGCAATTTATACTAATTGTACTTTCACGTGATCATATTCTGCAATGTAGATGGACCCCATGAATTATTCTGGTAGTTTTAGATTCCTAGTAAATGGTTGAATGAACTTTGGAAATGATCAGTCGTAGAGCTGAAGATCATTTTACCTGTCCATAGCAAAAACACTTGCTCCAGCTTCTAAAAGCATTTGTGCAATTAAATATAATCCCTCTGCAGCAGCTATGTGGAGCGGTGTACGGTGATCATAATCTTTTGAATTAGGATCTACTCCATAGCGTAAAACTCTCTTAATAAAATCCGAATCCCCCTTGGCCACAGCAGAACAAAGGCGGCTACCAGGATCTTTCAGAGTTAATCTGGCTCCTCTACTGAAGAGTACTGAAGCCACTCGCTCATGCCCTTGCTCAACCGCTTCTAATAAGGGCGTATATCCAAATTTATCTGATCCAAACAGGTATGTATAATAAGTTTATAATAGGAAGCCTATTTCATGTCAAGTAGGTGAAGCAAATAGGTATTTGATCATGACCAGAAAGGTGAATGTCAACTCCCTCTTGAATGAGGAATAAACTAATGTCTTCATATCCTCTTGATGCTGCAAGATGCTGACAGGAAGATGCTTTACATGAGTATAGTAAACATGTCCAGCAAGTTATCGCTTTAAAATGAATTGTCTAAAAAATTGAATAAAGGATCAACAGGCATTTTTTTTTCCAGAGTAACTACTAATTTGTTTATGTAATTGCCATGGGCATAAGACAGCAGAATTCCATCAACATCATGAAGAATGTCATAGATATAATGATTTAAGTGTTAATGAACAAACAAATTCAGTTTATCAAAATCCGCATAATAATATCCCAATTTGATGTCCATGATTTTATAGTGGCAGAAGCAACTTCACAAGAGTATCAATGATTTAAGTGTTTATGAATAAACAAATTCAGTTTATTAAAGTCCACACAATAATATCCCAATTAGATGTCCATGATTTTATAGTGGCAGAAGAAACTTCACAAGAGTATCAGTGATAAAGCCAAGGAAGCTTATTTCAGATACAGAAAGAAGAAGAAAGATATATACTGTATGAAAGAGAAAGAAAGGAAGCCAATGTTAACCTGAGCACATAAAAGAAATTTTATGTTAAGTACATACCAAAGCTGAGCGTGCATCATAGTCAGTCTTCTTTGGGTCTGCCCCTGCACGGATCAGACCTTTTAGATGGTTGAGATCTCCATAGTAGGCAGCACTATTTACCCTTAAAGCAAGCTCGGCTTCTTGTTTTCCTATATGGAACGTAATATCTGACTCCAATTGCTTGAACCGAACAAGTGATTCATTATCCTATGATCAAAACAGCAATGCCACATCAATAAGTAGAGCAACTGCTAGCGAACGAACATAAAGACAACTTTTTTTTTTGAAGAAATGCAATTAAACATAAAAACAACTTAGATCGCTAGCAAACTGAACTATAGACCATTACTTGCAAGCATATTGCAAGTAACATCAGAGCAATTACATTATTAAGCTTACCTCGAGAAGGTTGCGCAAGATTATTCGCCCATCAAAAAAATATAATTCCAGGATATTCATAAAAATCTGTTTATCCAGTCTCAGAAGTTTACAAAGTTCACAAACACGAACAGTGTAAGGTTGTGGAATGTTACAAAGTATGGCAATTTCTCCAAATGTGTTGTTTGGTTCTAATTGCAAGATAGTCTCTTCAGATCCATCTTCACTGATCCCTGTGCCTTCCTGCAGAACAATTATCAATTCAAAGTGTGATGCATTAACTATCAGCGTAGTAATTTTACTTTATCTTTATATGGCTATCAGTAACAGGTGCATCTATAACTTAATTACTCAAGAGGATACTTACTAGCATTCCATGGCAGACAAAATATAGCTGATCTACTGCATTTCCCTGTTCTAAAATCACTTCTCCCGGAAGGAAAAACTCTTCTTGTAGCCTGATGGCCTGTAAAATCATATGAAATGATAAATACTTTTGGCTAAACGACATAGGATATCAAGAAAATTATCAGATGAGAAGAATGATCTTCAGAATTACTGGATGGTTATTTTCAATTATATGACATTCCAGTAATTAACAAAATGTAAAAATCATGTCACAGGTGAAAAACAATGGCCAAGACAATTCAAATCAAGATTGAATATCATGTAACCTTGTCTCATTTTCAACATACCAGGAATCATGTTGTTGGTCTTGTCATTTTGTGGTTAAACATTCATTGTTAATTGATTATACACATAAAAACCTTGGACAAAAAATATGATTTCCTATTAAAAGATTATCATGCCGTCTTCAGTAGTAAAAACTCTGTATAAGTTCAAAGGCCAGAGATGTAAGCTCGTCGCTGAAGTTCTAAGAAAGAAAATGGTATGATTTAATAAACAATCCTTTCTCTCCAGAAAATAAACTGTTTTTCTCCTGAAAAAAGGATAAGTGTGATAAGTAGTCTAAATTGCGTTTGTTGTGGGGATTACAGTTTTACTGCAAACACTCTTCAGGATACTGTTCGTGGATGAAGACACTGACTTTGGATATTTTACCCAGTTTTTGAAATTGTAAAAATTGCTCATTATCAGTTTTTGCAGTTCACAGTGATTATTCTTAAAAAATCTCGTGATGCTTTAACATGTACTTGCTTTAATTGCCGAAAGCTAGACATGTAGAATGATTTAGCAGAGTAAAGAAATCAGACAATAAATCAAAGCAATAGGTATATTTACATCGGATGTCGCTGGAAGTTGTCAAATAGTAAATCTATAAAGCCCATCAAATGTTATGTTTGTGCATTGTTGAGCATCAAATTAAAATAAAGACGATAGATTTCCATTAACTGGTCTTTTACTTTCTTGTTTCACATTCTGTAGCCTCAAGCCATTTTGTGTCAGAAAATTCAAGAACATCATACTGCTAGAGTATTTATATAAAAACCTATTCCTGCAGTCAATTTCATAAATTCAAGAAGAAGAAACTTACAATTTGATGGATGAATTCTCCTGAGCAACCTTTGAACAGAGGTACATTTTCAACATATGGTTTGTACAATGTTTGAGAAATCTAGAAAGGCATCAAGGCAGGAAACAGACAATCAGGGTAATGCAAAAGAATATAATAGAGTAGAAGGCATAATCAAAAAATTGGAAAACCCAGAAACTTCATTCAATTTATTGTTTAAACTATATAATCAAAATCAAACACAGGATCAAGTGCTCAACTGAAAATTTTGAATTGTTAGCCTAAAAATTGTAAATATATTTGAAATTAAGGCAAAAGGAAACATGGAATCCCAATAATGCTAATTTATACACAAACCTTAGCACGAATTGAAATTGGAAGGTCCTGCAGAACAGAAGCTTCCGAACTACTTTCATATTGTAAACGAACGTGTCCTTTGATCTGGCCACGGATCTCTCTTCCAAGTTTGTTTCTGTTCATGTAATTAATGAGATCTTTCATTTTATCTCTAAACCTTTCTGTCTTTGATCCTTTGACAATCAGAGCAGTCATGTTGCCAACAAGGTAGGCGCCCAGAATCATGTCAAAAGAAACAAAGATCATGATAAAGACCATTTCTCTGATATTGACTGCATGTACATCTCCATAACCTGCAGGAATTAACAAATAAGAATATTGGAAACAAGAGCAAAGAGATGGAAACATATTTATATGGGGAAAATTATCCAGATAATCCTATATAATGCTAAGTTTATCATTAACCATTGGAGACATTAACCAAGAAATTTGTTCAATACTAAAATAGTCCACCAACATAAGGAAGAACCATGAAACTAAACAATGTGACAGGAAAATGTTAACATTTTTTTCTGTTTCAAGTGAGATTCTACTGAAGATATTAATTTATGAACTATATGCTGAATCATCATATTATCGGCACATATAGCTCAGTGCACCTGGACCTATAAACTCCATTTCCTTCTTTTAAATCTATGTTTTCCGCAAAGACATGACTTGGATAATTCAACCACAAGCTTTAAATAAGTCTGATAGCTACTTAAATAGTAAAAAATTTATAAATTAATCAGAAGGCACTTACCGACAGTAGCCATGGTTACAATAGCAAAATATAATGATGTCAAGTATCGCTTTGAAAGATCAATGTCTCTGAAGTGTGTGTAGCTGTAGTCGCCGAGAGTTAAGCTTCCTATCCATGTGTAGCCTTCCATAGACTCAGGCACCGTTGTTGCAAGGTAATAAAATATGCATGCAGCAGTGTGTGTACAGTAAAGTTCTACAACTATGAGCTTCACTATTCTCGTAAACAAGTAGTTGATGCGAATATCCTTCTCCATCTTCTGGAAAAAATCAGTAACTTTACGCACCCGAGTTAACCGAATCCACAAGAGATATCTGACTTCTTCTTTATTTCCACAAGCCTGATTTGATTAAGCAAAATTGAAGAGTTAAACTGATGAGGAACCTGATTGAACACTTATTTAAACAAGTGATATTTTCAGTTATATGTAAACTAGGACAATTTGTTTGTACCCATAATTAATCTCACAAAAAAAGGAAGGTACACCGTTATCATAAAGATCAAGCTCTTATGGATTAGTTTGTCAAACAAGACGCTTTCACATATAGTACGTTTTTGTGAATTCTAAAAAGGGGATGGTGATATATATATGCTTTCCATGCATTATATAGATATTTCTTTTAGTTGTTTGCTGCAACTTAGCGCTTTGCAAATAGCTGAAAATGCGATATAATTGTTACATATATTCAGGTAGGAATTAAATATTTATGGGAATCAATGACTTGAAATAGGGGGAATATCAATTCAAAACTCAGCATGAATCTTAGAAGATAAACTAACTTAAATTTAGTATCTCATTTGAGCTTGCCAAATGCAACATAGCAATATTCTCCCAGAGTCTCTTTCCTTTTTTTTCATTTTGCTATTCTTCCATTATATATACATTACAAGAAAAGCAGGTTTTTGCGGTCAACCATTTGAGGGGTCGGAACGGACCCCCTCCCCCCCCAATTGGGGCGGTCTGCGCCCCAAGTGAGACCGCCCCCAGTGGTTGTTTGTTTGTTCAGTATATACTTATTCACTTACAACAATTAACAAGGCCTATCCATCAAACAAGTTGTTTGTCTGTTCTATCTAGTTAATCAGACATCAAGATGATCCAGCACATGTAATCCTGCAGTTTCCTGCTGCAGTCTGCACTTGCCAACCATGAACCATTATTGGCACATGAGTCAATAAATTCTCATTCTTCCTTTACCAATTACCACCCACGGTTTGGCTGACAGTACCCTTTACACAACTCCACACCTCACTTTCCGGCCCTCACATGCATTAAAAACAAACAGCAATTTGCATACTCCTTCAGAAAAAGTTTAGAAAGAGAACAACTTGGATATTCTAGCCCGCGCTAAATAAAAAAAATACTGACATAAGCCTTCAAACTTTCTTTTTTTCTAGGTACAGATCTTCAAGAGGTATATAAGTAGAGTGCCAATAGGGCCACTAGCTGATCAGATTTTCAAAGAAGTGTATCCCGATATCACATTTATCAACTGGACGGACAGAAAGCTACTTATTGGAAAAGAAACAAACCTTATAGATGGCATCCCAGGGAAAGCAACTGAGTAGATCAAAAAGGAAGCCCGACTTCAGGTATCTGACTCCAAAAACAATATTAAATGAGAATTAATTATACAGCAGGAGCTAAATTTGTCTGATTAGTCATGAGTGTCACGTAAAAGTTAAGAAATGAATAACAACACTAACTTTAGAGGGCAATCTAAATTACTCAGTACCGCAGAGCGATGGAGGAGGGGTTGTAGATCATGCGGTAGGTGTTGGAGTCGCGGTACGCGAGGAGGAACTGGACGGGGATGTCGAAAAGGAAGGCAATCTGGCCGACGATGTCGAGGAAGAAGAGGTTCTTGGGGAGACCCCGGAAGAAGCCGAATTCCATGGGCGTGAAGGAGGAGGAGTACACCGCCCACACCAATATGAACTGCGTCCATAGCTGATACCACCTGCATGCATCAACTTAAATTAATTCAAATTCTCATGTTCATCCTCACAACAATATCAAGCCCTCAACCCACCGTCCTCTAATTGTTTCTTTAATTATTGGCGTTGAACTTTTTATCTCTTTTTATATTTGACGCAAAAAAAATCAACCTCTTTAAATGAAAAAAATTGAGTATCATAACATTATAATATAATTTGAATTATCTTTAATCATTTTGAGATAAAAAGAAAGATAATTAAACATATCAAATAGAAATGATAAATATCACATATCTTAGGACTGATTAGAAATTTTTTTTGGCACTCGTTCGAAACTTTCGATATCCATAATTATTAATATTTGACTGATTCGAAATTGACATAAAATTTAAAATATTAAGAATCGAATTCGAGATTGTTAATTTTTGTTGACCATATAACATAATCTCTAAGTAATTGTGCTTATTAAATTTAATTTGATATGAAAGATCTTTTCAATCGTTAGAAACCTGGACCCATCCCACAATCCACTCGAACGCACACCCAACCGTAGGTGACTAATAGGAAACTAGGAGTCTGTGAGCTTCTTTTAAGCTCATAAGTCATAAAATACCTTTTATAATTGAAATTATCAAATATAAAAGTAAAAAAGTTAGAATAACTTCAAATAAGGTAACATACAAGAAAACTTAATTTAGCTCTTAATTGCTATACATCAAAAAATATAAAAAGGCAAAAAAGTTAGAATAAATTTAAATAAGATAACACACATGAAAACTTAATTTAGTTCTCAATTGTTATAATAAAAAAAAGATAGGTAGCTTCAACTTTTAGCACTTACAACAAACAAGATTGTCAAGATCAAATCTTATTTAGAATCAGAGGAGAGTTACAAGATCGACAATTGGATAAGAATCGTTTGATTTTGTGAAAGATCTTACAAAAATCGTAAAGATCCTACGAATTGAATCGTAGGATCGATATGGAGTTAAATATAAAAAAATTATAAAATAGATTGTAAAAAATTGAGATTTTGACAACTTTACTTACAAGCACGGACGTGACATTCATTTTGGTGGACAGTAGCCGGATGAGTGGCATCAAATGCATAACGTTCGGAAACTGAGACAAGCGTGTCTATTATCACTTTTAAAAAAATGGCTATTGTATTTTTTTAGAGTGATAATAATAAATTAAAGGCATATAGGATCAAACCGGCGTCATCTCATGAAGGGAGGTGTCAAGGAAAAGTAATAAAAATTAATCAGTATACATGAAGAAGAATATGTGGCAAAAGTATGGACTATGGTCGCGTTAAAAGGTTGGACGTCGACAACGTGGTAGATGGCAATTAGCTCTGCCGGGGTGTGCAACATGACAAAATTTTGGACCCACGAGTTGGACCTGCACGCCAATTTGATGGAGGCAAGCATATACAGATGTTATAAGGTCGACACAACCGTAACCAATCGTGTAGGAGGCCTCCTTGATTCAAGTGATTAAAACTTAATATGATGGCCTGTTATGTTGTACATACTTGAGCCGATCGACTGGTGGCATGAGAGATCGTATCGGGAGCCTGTTTGTATTCTTGTGGAAGTATAAGTAGCAGCACTGCTCGTCTGCCATTTCTGCTGGTTGTAAAAGCTAGCAATGTCTGTGACGGTGTGACCTATGGGTCGGCGAATGATGGCGACCTCATGCTCCGTCCCTAATGCTTTGCATTCGAAATGATGATAAGCCAAACTTGTTCTTTTCCCTCAGTATTTTATTTAATAAAAAAATAGTAAAATTAAATTGGAATAAAAAATAGAAGCAAATTTAAGATATTTTAAGTTTTTACACTTTTAAAATCAGCTAGTAATCTTTTTGGGTGTTAAAAATAATGGAACAACGTTAATTAGAACTTTTATGTTGGTCAAAATGCACTAAAGTAACTTGTTTAGCAGTTGGTCTCTACAAACACGACTCCATAAACTTGGTTAATTATAAGAAAAATTCAGCATAAGTTTTTTTTTCTTTCTCTCGACTTTTTAAGGCCTATGGAATCAAGCTTTAAAGTGGAATAAAAGAACACTATTCTTTTTTTTTCTCTTCGACAGAATATAATAAAGCAAACAAACATGGCAAAAACCTTTTGGAAAAAATTCCATTCTATTTTATTTCATCAAACACTTTAAAAAATAAGTAAGGATGAAGTTCATATTTAAAAAATAATTATAATATGAACATTCCATAAAATAGATACAAAATTTCAAATAATTAAAATACTAATTTCATATGCAAAATAAAATTTTTCGATCAAACTGCTCATTTATAAAAAAATATTTGCTAAAAAATCATAAAGATAAAGAGCAAAATTATATACTCCGAAACCATCCTTTAATTATTAACTAAAGCAGCATTTGTTAACGTGATAGTTTCATATCTCAGTAGAACGTAATTAAGAACGGATTACGGGTATACATCTTATTATACATCCTCATATTTCTCCCTCCATCTCTCTCTTGGATCGCCGGCCAAAATATTAATTAAAAAACTCGAAAAAAAAGGAAGTAACTATGGAACAAATCAAACTTTGTAGGAGTCGATCGGAGAAAGGAGACGGTTACCGGTTGTCCGGGTGGATGACGAAGCTCTCCAGAACCTTCTCCCCGCTCGCTCGCCGCCGGAACTCCAACGCCAGCAGCGCCAAGCGACTCCCGCGAGAGGAGCCACCGATGCGCTCCGGCAGTTCCTCGACCTCGTACTCGTTCTCCGCCGGCTCTTCCGCCGTCACCGTCGCCGCCGTCGTCGCCGCCATCGTCGGCTGTTCCTTCACCCGGGGCGCCATTGCGGCCGTCGCCCGTCGCTTCCCCAAATGTGATGATGTCTCAAGATAGGACGGCGGTAATGATCGATTGATACCAGCGGGAATGAATGCCTTCGTCGTCGTTCTCTCTCGATAGCCGCCGGCGCCGGAGCAGGCGAAGTGTGGAGGTGGAGAGAGGACTGGTGATTTGGTGGTTTTGCTCTCGACTTTGCTGGAGAGCGGAGGAGGAGGAGGAGGAGGAGGAGGAGGAGAGGATTTGGAAGTCGGAGGGAAATGGAAGATATTTATAGTCAGACAAAGTGAGGGTGGAGGAGTTAAAAAAAAGTCTCCAAAGAGGTCGATGACGAGGATGAGATCATTTGTATTTTAAGGTGCACCGCGGCATAATTTACCCTTGAAAAAAAAATTAAGCATTTTTTTTGTATTTATGACTTTAAAAGACGTTAAATTAAATAATGAATTCTTTTAATATCACTTTTCGTATTAAGTAGTTAGATATTAATGACTTAGTATACCAAACAAATATCATATTTAAAAAAAATGAATTAATCCGATCCACAGTTAAGCATAAAGATAGTTTATTTAGTAATTTTATTAAGTAGAGGTCTTAATGATGATTCAAATTATATAATCATTTTTAATACGCAATTATTTTTTTAAAATTTATTTACAATTTTAAATTTGATCATAAATCATTAAAATTAAATATCAAAATCCGAATAAACCTACTTAATGAAATTACTAACGATACTCCTCAAGCTATTTAGTCAATGCATGTACTAATTAACATTGACATCTATTAACACAGTTAATCACATCTAATTACAATTTCAAAATAAAATTTAATGACTGTGCATGTCAGGTATCATTGATTATGCTATAATGATGCCAAATCAGATTTCCTAGCTAGCATCAAACAAATTTTGGATTGATTAATTCAGATAATTTTAATATAAAATGAAATGTTTGGAACACATTATTTTTCGGACTAGCTAGCATAAATAACATAGAATTACCTTCGGTAAATTTAGGCTTCAAATATAAGCGTATTATTTGCAAATTTCTCGTGCATTATTTTTTTGACAAGTTCATAATTTCATGTGGGATTTACTTTTACAATAATATGAGATGCCATAATGGAGGGTAAAAGTAAAACTACGTTAAACTTCAGTTTTTTAGTAAATAATTTGTAATTAATTAAAAAAGAAAGTTACTTTTTATTCTTCAAAAACATATCCAAATAAATTATTTTTTATCTTGTCATATTCCTTTTCTCTCAATCCAAATTAAGTGCAAACGCACTCTTACTGTTACTCTATTTTTTTTATGATCATCTCTGGATTAGAAATAGAGGATGAAATATAGAGTTATTTTTGAAATTTTGTTAAACACCTTTTAGAATAGGAATAACCTAGTCAACATTTCGATTTTTTAAAATTATCTCAAAATTCATGAAACTATTATTTATATTTCACAAAATTAAATTAATTTTATTCCTAAAGAACCTAAAAATATAATTAATATTAAAATATATTCACTTGTTAGAATACAAGTGAACCTATTTTATGTCTATTCTTTTAACCTGATCGAAATAGTCCGTAAGGAATAGAGCTTACGACGTCACATGTAACTAAGAATGGTCAATAGAAATCAAAGGTTGGTTCAATTAGTTAACGAGTAAATCCTTTACAATTTTACGTTCAATTGTAGTTAAAGATTTCTAACCTTATGAATACCACACCGAATAAAAGAACGGTCGATAGAAAATTGGAAACTTAATATATCAATCAGTTTTCAAAACAAAAATACTTAGCTAACTAAGTAATGAGGTCAACAAATGAGTATGCAATAAGTCGAATGGATAGAGTAATTAAATAGGATGATTGTGAAGAATACTCAGATTTTGGACCCAAAATTTTATGGAAGCCAACTAGCCAAGTATAGGATTAGAGGTGAGCAAAAGTATATTTAGTTAATTAATTATCAGTTAAAATATATTAATTAATTAATCAATTTAAACAAAAAAATATTATTCAAATTAATTTTTTTGTTAACCATCTTTTTATTCAGTTCGATGAATTCATGATTTCTCCATAGAAAATATATTATTATTTGATATATGAAGTTTGAAATACATTACAAGAAACAAAAAGAATATATGTTTAAAAGAAAGGAAAAAAAGGACTCAACTCGAACATGACGAGGAAAAAAAAGAAACAATACATAGTTTTATAATTTCGATTAAATAAAAGTTTTACAAACTCAAGGAACAAAGAAATATATATTGATTAAGCGGAATAGTTATGATATGGCGTAGTCAAAAAAGTTTTGTTTATCGAAAAATGCAATAAAATTTATCATAACTGTAACTACAAATAACCTACTTAATAGAATTTATACTTTTTGTTTTATTTTATTTATAATTGTTATAATCAATTTTTTTATCATCTATAATCAATTTTTTATTAATTATTTGAACCGGCTAAAGATATGTCGATAAATAAATATTTATTAGCTGAACTAAAATTAAATCAAATAATTTGATTTGATTATTCGAATAAAACATTGGTCAATTAATCAGTCGACTGATAAATCGTTATCATACTCACGCTATGGACTAAAATCTTTGAATGCAATAATTGTTCTTTTCAAAATTTTAAAATATACAATAATATTAGTCGTACAAAACTAATAATATCGAAATTTGCACACGTGTAACATATAAAATTTGAGCCAATAATACACTTATAACATATAAAGATTCTGCTAATCAGTATGGCAAGTTGATGTTGTGATGACAATAATGAAATGATTTCGCTGATGGTACATGAGCGTGTAATTTTATTCTTTTGGAATTATGCAAATCCTTAAAATTATCAATAATTTTAATTTAAAAGATAGGAGTAATAAAAAATATTAAAATAACTTTTGTTTTCTAAAATCAAAATTAATTACTAATACTTTTATGTGTTTACTTGAGCTTACACAAAACTGAGTTTACAGATACATTTTCCTCTTTTATAAATATGATAAAGAAATTTCAAAAAATAATGTAAATGCTTACAAATATTCAAATTTTCATAAACATGCAATATACAAAATAATTCAAATTTTAAATAGTTTATATAACTCTCAATATTTAAAACCAGGTAGAGTTTCCATAGGGGATCCCTTAATCCATGTATAAACCCTCAGGTACGGTTGCGAGTGCCTTAGATATTTAGTATTAAGTAGAGGGTTGCCCTTCATAAATTAAATTAAAATGATTACAACACTCACATTTATCGATCCTATTAATTTATACGTATAATATCTAGAATTTTAAAGGTAAATAAGAGATTATATATTAAGTTTAAAATAATTTGAATAGATATTTTAGGTAAAATTTTATTTATTTAATATTCACTATTTATTAATATTTTTATGTTAATTTTTTAATATAAGTTCGGCTCCCTCTAAAAACAATGAGAGTTGTATTAAGATTCAAGCTATGCTTTTGCAAAATGTGCGTAAATTATAGCTTTCCCCGGATTTCCTACATATTTAATATGATTTTCCTTCGAGATATATTAATTAAGTTAACGTGCATGGTTTTCATTTACTACTGTGCAAGATAAATACATTTGAGATAAATCTGAGGAGCATAATAAATCTCGGAATATAATCTTACAGCCATACTATATATCTCTCAATTAAGTTGATAAGACTTCAAAAAATTTGCTCCTCTATTTTGTCTTCGCTAAATATGTCCTAAATCAATGGTCTATCTTTTCCAATAATGTTCATCCGAAAGAATTTGTTCTATGAAGACATCCTCTTTGTCTCCTTGAGGTCCTAATAGAACTTTGATAATTAAATATTATGCTTCCCTAATCTATCTTGGCATATATACATGGGGAATAATTTCGCCTTTTGAATTAGTGGCGAGCAAACAAGGCATTTAGGAGTCTTCACATGCACTTCGATCGGAATCTTAATAATTAGGGAGACAAGTTACTAGACATTTCATTTTCATTGCATTGTAGCGTGGGGGCACAATGCCCTTTTCATTTTCGATAATAAAGGTGTTGAGGCAGAATAAAACTTCAAACCAACATATGATATTTTTCTTCTGCCTTAACTCGGTTGCACCATACATAAGAGTAAAATTAGACATTAGCTATGCCTTGAATTACTATATTTTATATTCAAAATTATGGAAAAAATAAGGGAAAAAGTTTATGACGATAGCGAAAGGCTTTGATCGTTAGACTCAAACTCGTAGTCCGCCACTGATTTTCGTGAAGAGTGTGGAGAACGAAATCTCCCACAATATATTTTTTTATAAATAAAAATTAGAGTTTTATGATGTGAAATATTTTGGCGGCGGTTGAACCGGACGATCCGACTGATTCAACCGTCGACCGATCATTAAGACGGTTTTGGTTCACTCTCCAAATCGAACTACCATTCAGACTATTTTGAACCGATCAAACTCGGTCAACATTCGAATTTAACCGTCTGAATTGAACGATTTTCATCAGATCGATTGATTTTATCAGACAGCCTAAATGTTTTTTTTGTTCAAAAACGAAAAAAAATTATGTGATCACTTGTAGTTGAACCTTGGTATCACAATTCAATTATCATCTCCCCTACCATAATGCTAGTTAGTATTAAGTGATTATAAGTAATCTTACATTATATATATAATTTTTGTGCAAACTATATGGCTTTCTATTTTCATTTAAATTATTTTATTTTATGCAAATACCATATTGCTTTTGCATTTTTTTATTTTTTGATGGAAAATATTAAAAAATGAATCATTGAATAAAAAAAAGGTTGGATTGTTAATTTAATTTTCTTCCATGTTTAACTTTTTTATGATGTTTATTAATAATTGAATTCATGAAGTATGCATTTATAAATTATAATGTATATTTGATATTAAAATAAAAACGTTATCATCATTTATCTTTAATTAAAATTTGTAAATTATGTTATTATAATTTAATATCAATTCTATAACAATTAAGAAATATGTGTTAATAGATATTATAAATAAATATATTATTTTATTATTAACCGGTTCTATCGTTCGGTTTGATCGGTTCGATCGATTCGACCTGAAACAGGAGTCTCGTCGGGTTAATGTCCGATCCGATTATGATAACATTTCAATCAATTGTCTTTTGTTACATCTATTTAATCGTATAGATTATTTGATTAAAATTTTGATCGACGATGACTCAACCATCCGTGTAGAAATTATTTTTTAATCCATCATGTGACGTAAATCCACATAAATGACTGTTTATATTTAAAAGATTGAAGCACGATGTGAACCAAATGTTTTATTTACATTTAGACTATATATATAGCATTAAATGCGAGAATTGAATTGATAAATAAATGCGATCTCATCTTGAGATTTGATCAACCTATTGAATTGGTGGGATGCAAATGGGACCATGAGGGTGTAGTAGAAATGTTCTTATACAGTTAGTATATATGTGATATAGCAATGACAATAAATTCATATGGTACATTTAATTAGCTTGTAATATTTGTAATTAAAGTTCGTACAAGAGATGAATCATCTCCGAATATATCACTATATCAGATAGAAAGTCCACGGTTTAACAAACTGTATGAGGGGATCTTTTCCCCCTTGGCAGATCATAACATTAGTTAATTGTATGCATGTCAGGGCAACGTAAGTACGTGTTCAATATAATTTAAATGTCTAAGATCTCTGATATTAATTTTATGTCATGTATGTTGTTCCCTTTGGACCATATGCATTACATGGTTAGGCATTAATTCGGTCTGAAGGAAAAAACGCTTTTTATGGCGCTCAATGTATTTAAAGATGATAAGTGTACAACACAACAAAGTGAGTTGGAATTAATGAGAACCAGCTGAGTGGCTGTTGATCTTAACTTTTTCCATGCTCTCATGACTAAGAAGAGCTTTTCTCTTTATCCAAATGATAATGCCACCCT
>LTAE01000526.1:40034-65391 GCA_001647135.1 Pontederia paniculata
ATATATATATATATATATATATATATATATGTATATGTGTATATATATAATGCATATGGAAGAAACAGTGACCATAAATTCAAGCATATGGTTGCAAATTAGAAGTGGGCACTGCTTCTTAAGTTTGTATATTATGCATGATAAGAAAACATAATATAGTCTTTACCACATTATTTTTATTTTTCTCATTGTTAGAAAAAATGTGCACCTATTACATATAAAAAAAACATAAAATAATAACAAAAGCTTTTTTTTCCGATGAAAGTCAAACTAGAGATTTTGCTATTAAAAAAATTTGATGTCCCACTGCACCTCAATTTTTTTTCAGTATGTTCAAAGATTAACCACATAATGCCGATGGATGAATGGTGATCCAAGTTGTGAGCCTTCAATTAGGTTGTCACATGATATGATGTGATGATAAGTCTCTTTAATGGGCCTAGTTCCATGCAATTAATGATGCTTTAATTCCCAAATTCCACTGCGCCCTTCATAATATCTACATCAACATATGTGCTTGGTTTTCTTCCATCAAATAAGCACTATCAAGTCAGAAACTCCGTATAAATACAACAGGCTGCCACAGATCATGCTCTCGGTATTTGACTCTCTTATCTTTTGTTTATGAAATATACATCATGCAGTTTGCTGTTGTACATAAAAAATAATTTTGAATAAAAAGGTAATTAAATTGAATTCAAAAGTTCTTAACCTTATTCGACAAAGAAACAACAGTATAACAGAAGAAACATGACTACAAATCAGAACTTCGTTACGCATACAACAATCTTCCCACAACATGCATGATCTCGTTATATGAACACTATATTTGGTTCTTTTATTTTTGCTTTTAGCCTAATATACATCATGCAGTTAATTTCCGTTAGTTACTATAGCTTGCTACGCATTCTTTTACAAGGATGTACATGTTTACTTAATAATGAACTTACTCTTATTTTCCAGTGTTGACTATTAAAATCTTGAACAATTAAAAACTGCATGTATATAATTTCTAAGAAAAATAATTCAGTTTTAGTTTACTATCTCATGTATATTTGGATTTACTTTATGGCACAACTATATATAAGGAAATAATTATTTTATCGATTTTTTCACTGAATTGAGATTCCTTGAACTTTGATTATGTATTTAATTTGGATGAAGAAAATGTAGTTTTGTGTGAAGTGCGAGAAGTAAATAATTAATATAGTTTTATAATATATATATATATATATATATATATATATATATATATATATATATATATATATATATATGCAACACACNATATATATATATATATATATATATATATATATATATATATATACGCCCTACACATTTTTTTTACCTGAACATATTGGACTGAATTAATGATACTAGAGTTCAGTTTGATTAAATCTTTGAAAAGACCGTAATATGGTTTTTTAAGGCCGAGGCGATGCATGCATGCATAGAAACACTTAATTAATTAGATATGTTGTTTTCTTATCAACAAATTAAGACAAGAAACTGTACTTTGGATGCACTTATTATATAAAACATATTTGAACAATATGTTCATGTTTATATATAATATTATAGTTTACCAAAATGTCAACGCTTACGTACATGTCATGTATAGGACCATTTGGACAAATAATAATGTTGACAAAGTACGGAGGAATATACTAAATCTAGCCTAAGTATATCCCTTTGTGTAATCATATTAGTTAGATTATTGCTTAATCGCTCGAAGACAAATTTACACATAGTTACGTAGAAGTGAAATAATACATAAATGTCAAGTAGCAAGTCAACTGTATATAGTCATACTCATGGCATTTAAACTTTTTAATCCATCTTGCCGTACGTGTATCAAGAAATGGAAACCCGTACGCATATAAAATTTCGTCACTTGACACGATCGAACACCGAAAGATACCGTACGCATCAGGTATATGCTATTAACTCGTTATGTGTTTATTTATTTATGGAAAAATGCTTATGAGGGTTCTGAAAATTTTTTAGAAGTATATAGCAATATCCTTTATTTGTGATTTTAATAGATGAGTACTTACATGATATATTAAGTAGAGTACACTTTTTATTAAATTATTTATTTATTTAGGAACTTTTTACGATGGATGATCCATCATGTGCCACTTTAAATTATGGTGTCATGCACGGCCCAAACAGATTAGTAAGAAACCTTTAGGATCGGCCCACATATTAAAAAAAAAAATAAAAAAACAGAGAAAACAATCGAATAACATAAAAAATAGTAGAGCATGCTAGAAAATATTAAAATAAATAATAAAATACTAAAAAGATGACTATAAACAGAACAATGAATAATTCATTTTGAATAAGAATGAATCAAATTTAAATTTCACCAACCTAATAGAGTTGTGGTGGGTCATATATAGTCCGACGCGATTTGATTACCCAATTCAATCAGAGAAACATTCCGATAAAATTGATATGCAACTAGAGTCTTTAGTGTTTAAAATTATTAACTTTTAATTAATCTGAAATCAAGGTGAAATAATAGAAAAAATATTCTTAATCAAATTAATATTTAAATTAATAACTTCAAAATTCGAATTTAAAATTATTAGTTTTCTTGTTATTCAACTCATTACACATTCTTATTAATGAGGTGTGATAATTAAATTTGATTGATATGCGAGTAGGTCATTTATCATGCAAGCTTTGGAGGTAGAAGTTAAGTGCATGCGATGTGAGAAAAATAACATACATAACACGCGATGGCGAAGGCAGGTGCCTCTACGCACTCGATAATTATCAAAATGGCAACATAACATCCATGCACTGCGACTGGTTAGTGGAGCAAGTTAAATGGGTTAACTGAATCTCCTTACAATAATTTTTTCATACAATTTTACCAACTTTTTTAATGAATTCTTAATTAAATATTTTCACTATCATATTTCATTTTCAGTATTTTTTTCTATAATTAATTAACTTAAATTCATTGCAACCATTTAAAATGTAATGAAAATATCGATTGCATTTATTTTATTTTTTGTTGGTGTAATATTTATAAATTTATTGTATAAATGGTATGTTCTTTCTATTGCACATTTCCTACACTTTTTTGGTAAAATTTACAATTTTTGTAGTTCATCAAATAAAATAGCTTAAATGCATTTTTAATATTAATTATAGTTTCATATAAGATTATTTAACAATATAGAGCTACTAATGATATAATTTTTCGTACATTTGTACCAACTTTTTTAACGCTTTCTTGATTAAATATTTTCACCATTTTTTTTTCATTTCGGTCTTTACCCCTATAGTTAAATCATGTAAATTCATCACAATAATTTAAAATGTAATGAATGTATCAATTATATTTATTTTAATTTTTATTAAATATCATAAGTTTATTGTGTAAATAATATATTGTTACTCTTGCCATTTTCTAATTTTTTTGGTAAAATTTACAATTGTTATAATACATCAAATAAAATAACTTAAATGCATTTTTAATATTAACTATTGTGTCATATAAGTTTATTTAACAATATCATTTTAGTATTTTTTTAAAAAAAGTCTCCACAAAATTAATATTAAAAATAGTAATTATATTCATCATTGGATATACTTTTTTCCTCTTTCACTTTTCAAACCATGAATTATTTAGCTTTAATTGTTTTATCAAAATTCATGTAGCTTGTATTTTAGTTTAAGGTGGCTCATAATTTTTTCTTCCCCTTTTAAATACAATATTTTTAACTAATGCAATAAATATATGAAGTGTGTGATTAATTTTATTTAAATTTAATTATGATTAATTGTTAATTACTTTTTATTTTATGTTAAATAATATGATTTTTCTCTTATAATTTTTTTCTCACTTTTCCAATGATGAATCGTTACAATTTAAATGTAGTTTATATGATATTTTTAGATAATATAAAGTTACTAATGATATAATAAGCAGATTTACAAAATAAAGTCATATTTAACGTAATAGAAAACATTTATATATTATATATTTATATTATTTTCTTATATATTATTATATTAATCGAGTGAATCCATCTAAAAATTTAGTGGCTCCGCCACCGATAACATGGTTTTTCATGCACATGCAAAACATTAATTTCAGTGAGACATACAATGTGAGTCCTCAAACGTCGAATTTTTAAGTTAATTTGGATACTTGAAAGTGGACTTCAACTCTTGAGCATCGATTGCAAAATAAAGTGTGGCACATGTTTATAATATTTCATCTCAAGCTCAATCTTATTTTGTAATTTTTTTTATTATTCGTCACATTTTTTTCCTTTATTTATGAAGTCGAATTTAATCATATATGTATCAGAAGCAGGCAAACGCAATATTTTACATTGAACTTCAAATGCTATAAAAGTCAGATAATAAGAATTTCAAGTATTATTTACACGGGCGTGTCTTGTGGGCCAACATGAAACAAGCCCAGAGTGGGTAGTGATATTTTTTTATCATTAATAATAATAATAATAATAATAATAATAATAATAATAATAATAATAATAATAATAATAATAATAATAATAATAATAATAATAATAATAATAATGTGATCTAAGTGAAAGTGCAATGCCTAAAGTCATTTTAACGTGAAATTTGTACATTTTTATTATATTATTTTCATTCTCATAGTGAACAATTCAGTTTCTTTTTAAGAGAAAAGATGCAAATCAAAGTTCTCGAAAGTTCGTTGTACAAAATGGTTCAACTGAAACATTTACTTCACCTAATTTAAAATTAGGGATGTTTCACGAACAAATAAATATTAATTATTATTGCGACGATGTTTTAAATCATAATGTTGTACCTCCATTAAATTTATAATTATATTATGAAAACTCCTCATAAAATATATAAATATATATTTATGGAATAATATAGTTATTATATTTTATCAAACATATTCTTTTCATTTTTTAAACTATTAATACAACAGCGATATTGATTTTTTTAGTTACTACCTATTTCATGTCAAGGCTTAGGCTCTATTTGCAAAGTTAATAGTTTAATTAATGGATAGAGGATAGATTAAAAACACGGATATCCGATGATAATTTGATTAATAAATTCAATAAAAAAATTGATAAATATAATAATTTGAAATATTCGATGATTTTGAAATCACATAAATAAACACAAACACATAATTCGAGTTCTTATCTACATGAGATATTTTATTATATTATACAGAATAATTTATTTCTTTATAATATTGTCCGTTTACATATTATTTTTTAAAAATGAAAGAAAAATAAACAATTTAAAACAAATAATTGAAAATAATGTTTATGATTATATAAAAAATATAAAAAATGATTTTTAAAAATATAATATAACATATAAAAATAAAATAAGCAATTTTAATTAAAAATAAAAGATAAGAAGAAATACGTAACTCCTAAACTCTAAGTTTTATAAGATGATGGTGCGTTATTTAGATTTTGACCCTCTAACATCCAAATATTATTCCAATTCAATTTTTACTTGGTGTATTCGCATCTAAATGCTCAAATTTGGACATAATCGACTCAGATAAATTTCTAGATTGTTCCACAGTCGAATAGTTGGGTGGAAATTTGACATAGTAAAAAATCTCTTGATATAAATATTAATTTATATTAGAAACCTTTAAGACAGTCGACTTATTTTGTAATGTTTTTTTCGGGTGTAATATTTGTGTCAAAATGGTTTTTGCTTGACACCTATGGTGACCTATCTCATACGATGATAGAATAAATAATTAAAAATATTTATTATTAGATAAACTATTTGTTTCCGTCTTCAAAATAAGGACTGTGAAATCGATTCGCACAATTAAGTTTCAATCACAGTAATAAAAAAGATGGTCAAATTGACGATTCACCTGGCTAGATTTTCTAATATTTCAGTTTTAGAATTAAACCCATTAATCAAATTGCCTAGGACTGCAAGAGAAAACAATTTAAAAAATCCAAAAAATTCAGTAGACATGATATAAAATTATATATTTTCTAAATAATTAAAATACTTAACTTAAAATTCATTCGAGGGCCCTATAAAATTTGAATAATTAACTATATAATATACATATTATTACTATACTTTGAATGTTTTTGACACATAAAGAATATTCAATTAATTTAAAGTTAATATAAATACATATTAATAAATAGTTTATAGATCATAGATAGTGATATAAAAATACAAAATTTGCGACTGAAATTAGTTTACAAAAAGAAAATATATTTTATATATTATTATTATAAATATAAAACTAATGTAAATATAGGTTCACCAAAAACCATGCTTAGTTATTTAACATATTATTTT
Organism: Pontederia paniculata; assembly: GCA_001647135.1. Classification (NCBI taxonomy): domain Eukaryota; kingdom Viridiplantae; phylum Streptophyta; class Magnoliopsida; order Commelinales; family Pontederiaceae; genus Pontederia; species Pontederia paniculata. The sequence goes on from LTAE01000526.1 coordinate 46,368, forward strand.
ATGTTTTTATTGTTGTAGCAATGAAACCTCATATTTTGGTTTTGTAGACGCTCTTCCCCGCCACTTCAAAAAATCCTACGTTATTTTGCCGCTAGGGCTTTGATTTGCGCCTGCCGCCCCCCAAAACTCCTGCACAATCGCTAAGGAAGGATGTCCGAGAGGTCGAAGCAGTGGCTTTTGATCGGAACGGGCGCCGTCTTCGGCTCTCTCTCCACGTTTGCTCTCCTCAATCTCTTCTCCAGGTTTCTTCCCAACATCTTTCCGCCTGTTTGAAGCCCACTCTTTTTTTTATTGTCTAATTTGGTCCCGTTTTATTAAAATCTGCCTAAATCGACCAAAACACCTATCTCTTTATTGTAAAAATTACATTTTTTTGTCATGTTTCCTTGATCACTCCCTACTTACTTCATGTCCAGTTTACTGTGAACTCTCGTCATGCGATTGCCGACAAGAGTTGCCCATATGGTAATAATTATGTATAAAAATGATATTTTTGTGCCATGTTCTCTCCAGCTTTTGCGTTGCCCATCTGAAAAATTGTGTGCAAAGAACTCATACATTGGCTAAACAAATATATTCGTCTAAAAGAACACATTTTGTGATTTTTGTTGTTATTTTGTCAACTTCATGTCATGTGGTCTCGTCAGCTCATGCGGTGCATCATCATGCAGCCCCTAGAAATTGTTGTGCACCTGAAGAACTTTCTAGTATCTGAATATTTTGATTTATTTCACGTTTTTTTTGTATGACTGTATTTATACACCCATATATATAGTTATATAAAGTTTGTATATTTGTTTAAAATGCTCTCTCTTTTGTATCGTTTAGATGTGTAGGGAAGCAGGCAATGAAAGTTTCTTCTGCAAAATCGTCTGGAGTTGATTACAATAGTGAGTGACTGAGCTTCATCTTATTTTGCAATCAGTAATGCCATTCTCTAGTGTAAATCCAGTCCCTTTTCTACATTCTTTATTAAGTCGCTAGTAGCTTAGATAGTTTTCTTTGTGTTTCTTGTTCTCTATAAAAGGTTATCTTTAGTTTCAATTATCAAGTATTCTCTCAAAAAGTCCCTAGTTCAGGTCTTCACCAGCAATGACATGAAACTACTTATAGCTCAACTTAGCAGCTCTGTTACCTGCAGTGTTCTTATTATCATATAGCAACATTTTTACACATCTTAGTGAAGATATGCTTTATCACGTTTCATAACTTATTTGGTTAAACCTCCAAACTTTCTCTTCTGTTTCTGCTAGTTAATGATGGTAGTCTCAATAATGTTAACAAAGTTTGGGTTTGATCTTTCATTTTTATCTTTGCAGTTGACTGTTGTAGGATATTTTTTCAGATACCTGGTTTAAATGAACATGTTCGTAGCCTTTCTTTTAGAACCAATTCTTTCATAGGAAACAAGCTATAGACCACTCTTGTAATGATATTCAAATGGGTATTATTTGGAGTACTCCTTTTTTTTTCCTCTATGAAGAATCTATGATTTTTTGTGATGCAGTAAGTTGATTGACATTTTATCACACTGTGATGCAGTAAGTTGATTGACATTCTATTAATTTATTCTTGTTCTTTAACACTTGGTATGGTGTTACTCAAACATTAGAATGTGTGCTTACATGGAGTTGTGGATATAACCCTCAAAGAGAGGTGGATAATGAAATTATGCATCATGTCTGTTAGTTTGAGTCCCTTGCCAATTTATGATTCTTACATCGGATGATTGTTGGTAGACTTTTCCTCAGATATGTTGATAAACTCTTCCATCCAACTTTTGATGGTAAATATAGCCTTAAGATCCCTTATTCTGATGTTAAATATCTGTCCCATCATACATTTTGGAAACAGGGATATTTTTATATAGCACTAGTCAAATTTAAGCGAAATACATAATGTTTTTTTTATATTCTTGCTCCTTAAAAATTTATATAGGGAAAGAAACTCCATCTGGAAGAAACAAGAGTGCAAGCCAATGCAATGGTGTGGGTTTTGTTCAATCTGATCTTTTAGAAGATGAGGTGGTCTCTGAACAACTTACAAGGTAGACAATGTTCTTTTGTTTTAGGCTTTATCATCATAATTCATTACCACTATATGATATCTTTAAACAATAAGGAATCTTCAGCTGTGTCGATTCAAGAAATTGCATAGTTAGGAATATGTTAGTGTATAATAGGTGAATCCCTTCACAAGCTCCATACTGCATTACCAGCATATGAGATGCTTTTTCTTACTCTAATTTCTAGGGGATTATATCATGACCATTGACTATCTTTATTTAATTTCTCATGTTAGGAACATCCAGTTCTTTGGAATTGATTCACAAAGGAAAGTAACTGACTCATTTGTTGTAGTCATTGGACTTGGAGGAGTAGGCAGCCACGCTGCATCCATGCTTTTAAGATCTGGAGTTGGCAGGCTTCTTCTAGTAGATTTTGATCAGGTATTTTCTTTTGATTCAATAGGCGATAATTTACACTAACAGAACAATTGAATGATAGTCAAATTGTCTTTCTGAAGAAAGTTACACTTTTTTCCTTTATCTACGTCAACTATGCATTATAACGTTTAAAATCCTTTTTAATAGAGTATTGTTTAAATTGATATTGCTCATATCTTTATCTTTCAGTGGTTACTAAAACGTCAATTTATGCCTTTATGAACAAAATCATTGTCACGGTTCAAAATCTATCTTAGTAGAACTAAATCCTACTTGATTTACAAAGAAAGCCCCATTAGTAAGTTATTAAACAAAGGAATTAGAATCAACCAGAAGCTTTAGTCTTTTTCTTATTGGTGTAAATATCAGAAAGAATAAATAGAAGATACAGACGAGATCTTAGTCAATACTGTTTCCATGAGGATCATATTTTAGAACTTACATAATTTATTGTTATGTTGAAGGTGTCACTCTCATCATTAAATCGTCACGCTGTGGCTATTCGTGATGATGTTGGGATTCCAAAAGCTGTATGCCTGCAAAAACATTTTGCAGAAATATTCCCGGAGTGCCAAATAGAAGCAAGAGTGCAATTATATGATGCGTCAACAGAAGAAGAAATTCTCTCTGGCCAGCCTGACTTTGTTCTTGATTGTATTGATAACATTGACACTAAGGTAATTTTGATGCATAGCAATTTTTATTCTATTATTAATATCATTTCATATTTAACTTTTGGGTAAAAGGAGGATGCAGCCCAAAAAGTAAGCAGCAAGTTAAAGGACAAATGTGCACAATACACATCAATGATGTAAAGCATCTAACTTACAGGCAATTGAATGGCTGCACACTCGTTGCCCCAAGTTACACATTTATTTTTTTCAGAGGAACTTTTACATATTTATGATCCTTTTTCTTCTGTAAAAGTATATTATTGCATGATATGTAATGCCAAATAAAATTCTGCATAAGATAATATATGCCCAGTCATAACGTTCTAAGTTAGACTAAATTTGAGCAGATTTAACATTAATGTTTGGGTATCTTTTGATTGGCTTTCCTTTCTGGCATTGAGTTCTTTCTACTGGTGGCACCCGACCTTGTTCTGGAGGGGGAGGGGATATGTCCCCGAACTTTAACACAATCTTTTTAAAGAAAAATTACAATTGACTTACAAATAAATAAACAATATTCACAACATACACATGTATTTAAACATTGCAATATTTATTTAAGAATAAATACTACTTAAACATTATGAGATTGATAATTCAGAAAAACATCACACAAATTGCTTCAACATCACAAGGTCAACTTTCCACATCACAAGTCAAAGTTTCCCCAAGTTCAAATTTTCAAAGTTTCCACATAAATACTAATTTGTTCCATCGAAAAAAATAGCATTAAAAAACATTTGAAGAGGGATGATGATGTTACCCTAAAGGGCAGCACTGCCTTTCCTCTCTGTGCGCAATGGGAGGGGGCATCCCCTCAGGGTTCGGCAGCCGGCCTTCGGAAAAATCAAGTCCGGAATGGAGGATGACGTTGGAAAAAGAGAAGTGACACCCACAGATCTTAACAAAAGAAAGGATATCTTTTTCCAATAGTAGCTGTGAGCCGGAGATGGAGGATGATGACGACAGACGAAGATAGTGGCGGAGGATTGCGTCGGAAAATGTCCGGGAGGTGCAAGGAGATGGAATTCTAGATCTAGGTTTGTGGCTTGTGATGTTGGAGGAAGAAAGAAAAAGAAGTTTTAGGGTTATGCCATCTTCAATATTTATATGTCAGATTTGATGGCTGTGATTTATCATATACGATCTGACGTCTGATGAAGTTTGATAAATAATATATGTGCGGAGTCAGGGAACCCACAGGGCGGGGCCATATTTCCCGCCCCGATCCCCGAATTGTGGTGTGGGGGGACTAAACCCCATACCTGCCCCCGTGGGGGAAAAATGATTCCTGAAGTCGAGGCCCTGACTGGTGATTCCCCGCAGTGATCCCTGAAATTTGCAGAATATTGCCATCACTAGTTCTTCCTTGGATGCCAAATTACAAAAGCAGGTGCTTTTTCATCAAAAATAGATGCTGATGCTTTGCTCTGCAGACTTGTTCACTTTTCAGATGGTATTGCATTATCATGCTAAGATTTTGGTGAAATTAAAATTTAGTATTTCATTTGTTATCACCAAAATAAATATAGTAATTTATTTTCCTCTTGCATACAGTAATGCACAAAGTCGTACTCGACATTCTTCCAATCACTAGGAAAGCACTATTAGTTCAAGCTTTATCTTTCATATATTATTTGCTGACTTCCTCTAAATGTTTATGCTCAAGTGACAGTTTCTTGTCTCAAAAAAAAGTGACAGTTTCTACTTTGAGCATAACTCTGTAAATGGATTTTACATGTAGTAGGTGGCACTTCTTGCTGCATGTGTGCGTAGAGGTCTGAGAGTTCTTTCAGCAATGGGGGCTGGTGCTAGAGCTGATCCAACACGGATCCGCGTTGCAGATTTAAGAGAATCAACTAATGACCCACTCTCGAGAGCGGTAATATACTATTTCTCATCAATCACACAATTTCTGTGCTCCATTGGATATTCATCGTGCAGATTTCTTGCTTATTCTTTTTATGTGGAAGATTTATTTCGTGCTCTTGTTAATAAGAGGATAAAAACTACTTGACATATTGCAATGATGCAGTTGCATATTTGGGATACTTCACTTTTGATTGGAGACAACTTTCTCTTGGTTCATGGTTCTGGTTGTTAATCCATTGTTTCATGAAATCATCCTCTCTATGGCTAATAAATTTTGATGTATGGTTGTTTATTTTTATCTTCCAGTTTGTATTTACCCACTTTCTGGCACCAGTGTGTTCCATAAAAGTTTCTGTTTGGATGGTTTTGCCTGGGCTAGGATACAGAAAATGAATCCTTTGTTGTATCAAATATTATTCATGCTACAAACAAGCTATAGATTTGAATATGATGGTGAAACCTAGTTATCAATTAGGAGAAACTAAAGCTGAATTACTTGGCAAAACATCGGATGATCAATGATGCGAACTGCATTTTCATTAGGAAAAGGTAGATTGTTAGGTGTTACCTTTAGGTACAAACTGACATCAATAAACATCAACAAAATTCTATAATGTTACAAAATGATATGCTGATCCAATTTCTTACGAGTTTCATATTGGCGTACACTTTCATGCTTGTTTATTGGTGTTCATGATGTCATGGGTTTTGAGGTGATAAGATGTCATAGTGTGCCTCAAGAATTGATTCTAACAGCCTCATGTATCTTAAATCTTGGTTTCAAGATATGTATCATATCCTGGAGGGAGATTTGCCGGCCGGTATCGGATGGGGGCTGGGGGTCCGGAATCTTCGTTGGACCAACCGAGCTCTCTTAGCCCGATGGGTTGGTCGGATTATGGGACCAGGAGACGACCTATGGAGCACGGTTTTTTTCGCATGTTATGGTCGGGATCTTTCATGGGAGTCACGGATCTGCCTACCGCGTGGTGCATCACATTTCTGGCGGGGAGTCTCCACCGTCTTTCCGCGGTTGCGAGCCTTTTTCTCAGCCTCCTTAGGCTCAGGGACTGTTTTCGCCTTTTGGAGCCATGAGTGGACGCCAGGAGGCACCTTGGAAGGGGCCTTTCCCAGGTTGGCAGCACTTTCCACGAGCCTGAGGGCCACAGTCAGTGAGTGTTGGTCAGCGGCAGATGGCTCATGGAACCCACAATTTAGATCGGGACTATCAGACCAGCGTTTTGAGGATCTCCTTAGGCTACTCGACAGAATATCGAGCTACCGCCCAGACACCTCCATGTTGGATGGATGGCGCTGGCTCTCAGGCTACTATTCAGCTGGCAGGATATACAGGCAGATGCTTCCAGGAGGCACCACACCCGACCTTATCAGAGTTGACTGTCGGCGCATCTGGCGACTGAGCATACCACTCAAAGTCAAGATTTTCACTTGGCTTTTCAGGCGTGGCAGACTATTGACGAGAGCATACAGGTCAAGATGGAACCCTCAGGCAGAGTCCACATGTGCTCTGTGTGGGACAGCAGAGGAGGATGTTGCGCACCTTTTCTTCACCTGCCCCATCGCCACAGAGATATGGCGGCATGTGGGCCTCGAGGGTATCGACACATCAGGAGTGGATAGGTTCTGGGCATCACTACGGGACACGGGCACACATATCAGCTCGGGTTGGCGGCAGACTTGGGCAGGCGCCGTGGCGACAACCTGGGCATTATGGTTGCAAAGGAACCATACAATTTTTCGGGAAGAGAGGTGCTACACAGAGAACATTGTACACCGTATTTCCTCTTTGATGAGGGAATTGGGCTTTTTATAGTCTTTTGTTTTTTTGGGTTTTGGGCGGACTTGTAGCCCCTCCCACACACTTGTACATTCTCTAGTTTTCTCTTAATACAAATGGATGGCTGCCAATCTGTGTAGTCATCCTCTTTTTACTCAAAAAAAAAAGATATGTATCATATGCCTAGTTGTTCTGGTTTTAACCATCCTACCAAATTATGTGGGTTTTAAAAAAAAATCTTTCTGGAAGGCAAAGAATTAGCCTTTGTCATAACCATTATGGTGAATCCCTTTAGATAACAACACTGTTACTGTTGTTATGAACCCCTCTCAATAGTGCTACTATAGATTGTGCTGAGGTCCTTCTCTGATATTATGATCAAATTTTCAGAAAAAGTACTCGAGATTGAATTGGGTGCTCAAGGTTTGTGCGGTTAGCTTCCATTTCCAAGTCAAGTGGGACTGAGTAACAGTCGTCCAGCAGAGCGCAAATCTTGATAGCTGCTCTATCATGAGTGCCATGAACAGGGCCACCTTGCAAAAGATTGTTGTGAGCCACCTAAATTGCTAGATCTGAAGAGTTGGGTCATCACTGGGTGACATGCCGAGAACTACTTGGATTGTTGTAGGTTAATTTGTCTATTGGCAAATCGAATATCCATCCTTTTTGACTTGATGGTGCAGAGCATATTTCTAAGGAAAATTCATTTAATATGTTGACCTTTTTTGCCAGTAAAAAACCGCAAGAGAATAACACATTGCTGACAATCAGATTAGTGTTGGTTTTTGAGTTGTTTCAGCATTGCTATATAAATGATCGTGATACTTCTCTTTCTAAACTGGAATGCGGTCCTGACTTGTAACCGTCGTTAAGTCTACTTATAATTGACACTTCCTGTAAGAAGTCTACTAATTGGAAAAGCAGTTGCAAATATATTGTAAAGCCAGTTCATATGTTATGTACATTTTTTGTGGATTTATGTTCTCCAAGTTCAAAGTATGATGCTTTAGTTTCGGTTGCATTATGGTTTACCACTTTGCATCTGTTATAGAATTATATTTGTTGAGTTACTTTTATGATTTTTGTGGTTTGTCACTTGCATTATATTATACTGTAAACTTGTTTCTTAGGTAAGATATCGTTTGAGAAAAGACTATGGAATTGAAGGGGGGATACCTGTTGTATTCTCTTTGGAGAAGCCCAAGGTGAAGCTTTTACCTTTTAAAGGGCCATCTGGGGAAGAAGAAAACCCTTCAGATTATCAGGTTAGTCATTCTGATATGAGCTTCTGTTTATCTTTTCTTATGCCTCCTAATATTGGTAGATTAAGGCTCATAATAAAATATAATATATTATTAATTTTCTGATTTTTAAAGTAATATAGCATCTAAATAGCTGTTAAGGGATATCACATTAGTTAGGCTCTTTACTATATCTGCTAATGCTCCAAAGCTTTCTATCTCAAAGGCTGAGTATCTGCTGTATTATTTCACATATATTTAAAAATACAAGCTAATACCTTTAAACTCTGAGCAGATAGTTCCAGGTTTCAGGGTTCGCATTATACCTGTAATGGGCACAGTCCCTGCAATTTTTGGACAAGTAATGGCCACTTATGTCGTAACTCAGCTCTCAGGATTAAGTGTACAAATGGAGCCTGTGGTTAACTTGGATCTTGATCATTATCATATTCTTCATCAACGACTTCTTGAGCATGAGGAACTAGTATATGGGTCAGCTGGACAGGTTATGGTATGACAATTTTTATTTGCTGTCACCTAACGAAAATTTTAATTTGAATTCATGATATCCTATGTGTTAAATTTGATGTGCTACCAACAATCCTAAAAACTTAAGCCTATAGGAATAGCAACATCTTTATATTTATATTCTTAACACTCCCCCTCACGTGTGGACCGCCGACAACTTTGGTCTAGCCCAAAGCCCAACACGTGGACAACTAAGGGAGAAAATTAATTTTTAATACGAGCAACGCTGATGTTTGAACTCAGGACCTTTGACTTTGATACCATGTTAAATTTGATGTGCTACCAACAATCCTAAAAACTTAAGCTTATAGGAAGAGCAACATCTTTATATTTATATTCTTAACAGTATGTTTCATAGCTTCTATCAGATTTAATTGTTTGTTTCTGTATAATCCTCGAATCACCTTGCTGAAAGTCGTAAGAACTTTCTAGCTGGAACATTTTAGTTTAACACTATGAGTTGCTCTTCATCTTTGTCTGTCATTTTCCTATTGAATAATTATATTGTTAAATTCTCTGTCTGATGATATGTAGTGGGTTATTATTTTGATTAAATCTTCAACGTGCTTATGCTTCAAGTGGATCACTATAGCTATGAAGGAGCTGTGAACTTAAATTTCTAGCCGGCAGTAAGATTCAGTTTCATGGTGGCATATCAACAACATTTTAGGTCTAGATCTCACTGTCTGAGTCAGTCTTTCCAATAGAAGTTTGTTCACTTGAGTACATATTGAGCACAATTTTCTTTTGAGAGTAAACACAATGAGCACTTAATTAGAAAGAGATCATATATGTGATGACTCATGATCACTTTAAAATAGTGAAATCAAAATTTAACCACGCCATAGAATTATCCATTGGAGGAAGTGACGGCAATGGTGATGATTTGAACTAGCAAGGGCTTAACATTTTTATACCAGTTTGCAGATTAAAAGAAATAAAAACTAGTGACTGACAAATTCATTCCTTTAAAAAGGATGACTATACAACTTGGTAGTCATCCACTTGTATTATTAAAGTAAGAGTTGAAGATGTACAAGTATGTAAACAAGAGCGGTGCCAATAGCTCTCCCCAAAGGAAAAACAGTAGACTTGCTACCCAAAACCCCACTCTCTAAGTAGACAAATTCATTCCTGATTATCTGAATTTTCATGCAAGGATAAAAATGTACCAAATTCTTGATCTTCAAGTAAAGAAGCGCTACTTGAAATCAGTAGTCATCTAGGATTTATTAATATAGAAGCTATTGAAGGGAACAAAAGATATGAAGAAAACCTCCCATTACAAATTCTATACATAAGACCAGACCACTCGATACATCTTATGCTTTCAGCTTGGCTCATCCTGTTACTATGTAGTTTTATAAGTGCTAATTAACTGGGATGTCCCTCCCATTATAAAGCTTTACCAAATGTCAATCTGTCCTCGTAACAATCTAGTTCATACCAGCTGTAGACTAGGCCTCCCTTGCAATAGATCAACTAAAGATAACTTGGTGAAGAGCCTATTCCTGCAGAGAAGCTGAGGAAATTTAAAGCAAATAAAATTACTAGATTACATCTATTCTCATTAAAAAATCTCTTATTTGATATTATATAGTTGGTATCACCTCCACATTAAATTACAAGAATTTTGATGTTCAAGAGGCATTGGTCTTCCAAACCAAGTCATAGTCTATCCTCCACTCTTTATCTTTTGGAGGATTACCTCCCTCAGAATATCATAAGCATTGCCAATCCTAAATTGGCACAGGACAACACCACCCATCTTCCTTAGAGCTATCTGATGAGATACTATATTCTGAGGAAGGAAAGAATTACTACTGAATCATGAAGGGATACTTCTGATCCCATTAAGAAGGAGAGAAGCTCATGGGATCTATGATCAGTAAGGGTTGAAAAGAGAAAAAGAGACATTCATTCAATCATTCATTTCTGGAATTATCATGCAGACCAGACCAGTAGGAGGAGACTGACGTTAGCTCATGTCCAAGGCAAAGACCCTTGGCTACAGCTCCACAACATTCCGTGGCTTACCATTCATCGCACCAGAACAAGAAATCTGCTCTTGAGCCCAAGGTTGCCTTGAAGAGTTTCAGAGACCAAAGAGTCACTCTCTAAAATTTCCTTATTCATGTATATCTTCTGAGATTTCCTCCATTGGCATATTTCCCTAAATACAGCCTAGTTTTGGTGCTTGGTGATCTTATAACAAATAGAAATTGGTTTCTTATTTGAGAGTTCATTTCTTTATCTGCTGAATTCTCTTTTATTCACCAAAATGAAAGGTGACCATGAGAGTTTTTTTTTTCTATTTAGTTATTTTTTCCAATATTTTCCTCGTTCAAATGCTTTTGCCTTGATAATAGCTAACAAAATTTCAAAAATAGTTACCACAAAAATTGTTTCTTTATTCTTTCGTTAGAGCATAAGCTTGGTTTAACCACTTGCACATTGAAAGTTCTTACCTTCCATTAATATAGTTTTTTGAAGGCATTCCATTAATATAGTTAATAGCTTGAAGTTTCGCGAACTACGTAAACATTATATTTTTCCTGTATCTCAACTCCATGTTATCCTTTTAAGGTAGATGTTGAAGAAGTGATGTACATTGTCAAAGAGTTGTGGCATGGCCGAAGTGCACGAGATCAAACTCAGAAAGATGTTGGCCGCAAAATGTGGCGATCTGTTAATGAATTGATGTTAGTAAGGTGGGTTTATTTTCATTTGCATCTAAAATTGAAGTTTGTGGTTAGGTCAGTGATTTTAATCTGTATATTACACGTCGGTCCTTATCATTTCAGTTGCAAATTTTGTGAAGATGTATTTCCTGATATATCACATTTTGTTGTATTATTCCTGATACAACCTTAAGCTTCAATAACACCTGGTTCATTAACTTGGACAGTGGACTTTCGGCCATTACATATTGCCTTGGTGGGGGCTTCAATGAGGATATCTCTCACGTATTTTCTGATTTCCGTCACATGGGTCGTGTAGTCATTTTAACTAGCAAGGTTGAAAACTCCTCGAAGATATCCACTAATGCCCTGACATAGCTCCCTCAACTAAAATTAGTGCCATTTGTGAAGTGTAGAAGGGACATCCTTGTCTTACCCTTTTTATGAGTGCATCCGAGCTCAGTAATCATCCTTTCATCTTAAGAAAAAAATTAGATTTATGTTGTTAGAAAGGGTCATGGGTTGATAATTCTCAATGAAGTGATTGACTAGCAATCGTTCATTTTGATATTACATATGTAATATTTTGTTGCTACATTAAATAAAACTACGTTCTCTGCTAGTTATGCTAGTTATTGGGAAAGTATCTAGAACAAATTTGTATTGTGCTGTTATACTTCAGGCCTTTAAGATTTTCATTATGTTTCAGAACTTTCCATTTGAGTAATCATGTGTGATTAATTTTAATTTGTGGTCTTGCAGGTGGGAAAAGTCAAAACCTGCTACAGTATCAAATTTGATACTTTTGAAGTTTAATGAGGTAATGTTTGAACAGACCTTTGAACAATTCTATGTCACCCTAATATTTTGTTTGTAGTGAATGTCTATGTACATTTTTCTTGCAATATGCCTCGTTTCATATGCATAATCAACTTATGATCTAAAAAAACACACGATTTAGAAACTCTTTTAACTTTGACTAATGTAATTGACTGAGTGAGACTTAGGAACTTTGGACAAGTGCCACCTTCTTATTATTCCCATTATGTGAATAATCTGTGTTTTTTTAAACTCATTTTACATCAAATACACTATATAATCTCCTTTAGAAAAAAGACATTCTTAATCTGTGGTAAAATTCTAACAAGGATGAAGCTTCATACTATGTAGTATATTGCTGTAGAATGTTAATAGGTTGACAAATATTATCCATGCCATTTGAAACTGTTTCTCTGCATTTCTTGTTCAAATTAGCTTAATCACTAATGTCGTTCCAGGGACATGATGTTTGCTGGTTACTTTCATGCTTTAGTTATTAAATTTCTCTATAGCTCGATACTAGCAATATAATTTGTGTTGATTGGGCAAGCTTGGTTTCTAGTAGCCCAAACCACAGTTCTTATTTGATTTGCTTCAAGGTATGCTGATTTGGAAGATACTGATGCTTTCTATGGCTTATTGACTCCCATGGGCAAAACCCATCTTCTGTGTGAACTTGCAGCATGTGAGGACAATATGATTTCCAATTTCATGGAAAAAGAAAATAATCACCTCTTATAGGTACCCCTGGTTGCATGGGGAAAAAAATTCAAACATGGTTTTCCAGAAAAAAAACTCTTATGTGTTACCTCAAGATTTGTAGTAATGGCTGTGTTAGACAAAGTCAGTACAGCTTTGGCTCATCATAGTGTATTTTTGCATTATCACAGAGGCATGTTTTGGATGAAACCCTGTGCCATCCTAATGTAACACTAAGTACCTTTAAACTTTAACTAAGCAGAAATCTTATTAATTAGCAAAAGATGATCTCTTTAACAATCAGTCAAGGGCTTTTATAGGGTTCAAGCACCTTGATTTACCAACATAAAGGAAACTAATCCAACTAAGAAAAGGAAAATAGACTACTAATCAAACTTAGGAAAGGAAAATAGACTACTAATAGAAATAAGAAAAGGAAAACTAATATAAAATAAAGTGGACTCAAGCCCATAGCTAAGCCTTCCGTCTTCTACGCTCATAATAAATAATTGGAGCTGGTTCTGCATTACATCCTGTAGTAAACAAGCCCATACCTGGTTCCATCACCAGGCACTAAGGATTGTAGTGCAACTTTTTACTGTAGTTTATTTGGTAAACCACAGTTTTATTTTAGGACTATTGTCTTCCAGTTCTTTGATCCGTCTCACCCGTTACTTTTCGCAGCTCAACCTCAACCTCACATTTTTGTTTTCTCAGTTAATCTTAATGATTGTTTTTTTTTTCTTTATCTTTTATGTATGCCTCATCACACATGGTTTCCATTTTTTTCCTCTCGATGCTTGTTACTCTTTATGTTTTTCTATATGATTTGCGAGTATGAGCATATGATTGGAAAAGTAACATTGGTTTACAAGCTAGTTTTACTAATTTGGTCGTTGACTAAATTAGGATATATATGAAAAATGAGTAATCGACACTGAGCTTATCCTTTAAACAGGAAAAAAAAGAAACAGTGAGTGCAGAAAAGAAATAATGTACATACCTGAAATAACAAGAAAGAACAAAACAAATTAGATATTCTTTTGATCTAATTGTTGTGGGATTTTGGTGCTCATTTGCTGGAGAGTTTTGGACCAAACAGGTCTTGGGGGTGTATGTCTTGCATATTTTTCTTTCTTGTTTTGTGAGGGAGGGTGGTGGGGGTGGGGTCAGTTGCACAATACTCACCAACAGTGCTGCACCATGGCCCTACATTTTTTGGATTAATAAAATGACATGATTTATGTTGGTATTTTTCTTAAAGGTATTTTGTTGGTATTGGATATTTTGTAGAGAATATTGTCATAGATATTTTTTTGGGTTCTTTCTCTTTAAGGTATTTTCTTTTTCTCTTAAACACCTTTTGGAGACGCTACGACATTCTTTTTTTTTTTTTGAAAGAGACTACGACATTCTTCTTTGACTTAATATTTGATCAATTGACTTGTCAACACATTGTAAGGAAGCTTAATACTTTAAAATAAAACTCTTTTCAATAGTCTAGCCAAATAAACTATTCTCTTATATTGTCCGATAATGAAAAAGACAACTAATAAAGTAACTTTTAGTCATGCTAGACTTCTATTATGTGCAAGCCTTCATATCATGAATATTTATATCATCAATGTCATCACTTATTCATCAGCTGCAAGATCAAAAGCAAAAGAGACAATTCTTCCATGAGCGATGAAGCTCAATATGTATAAAACATATTCAATAAGGAAAATCATATGTAAAGACATAATAAAGAGAACTACAATCATAGTCAATAAACTTTCTTTCTTTCCCTTTACCTTTTTACTTTAAATCTTTTACATGATCATTAATTATCTAATTGCAAGAACCTTAATTGTATTGGTATTGTACAGTGCCCATTCTTTCCAGTTCAATAAGTTCTTACACATTTCAGTCTTTTACTTTGCATCTTTCCTTTTGTTGTCATTAATCTATCAATGGCGAGAACATCCATTGCACCATGATATAATGATGCCCATTATATTCAGCAATCAATATGTTCAAGCCCAATCAATAATTTCGGACCAATTCGTTGTTTTGTATTTATCTTGTCCTAAGTTGTCCAATCATTTCAATCGACGGTGATCCTTTATCAATGCATGGAGGATTCAAGTTTATTCTCTAACACCAATATGACTAGCAAGACTATCAATAGTCTCTTAAGGAACTTAATAGTCCCCATAGGAATTCAATAGTCCTCGTAGGAACTAAATAGTCTTCGATTCAATAGTCCCTTTAGGAATTCAATAATTTTCGATTCAATAGCCCCCGTAGGAACTCATAATCCTCGTAGGAACTCAATAGGGATAAATCCCTCAACTGTTGATGACCGTCCTCCTCATGCGCAATTTCAATCACAATCGTTAACAAATTTTAAATTTTGTTGTTTGTTGAGCTAGGTTATCGCTTGTGTTCAGCTAACTAACACCGTTCATCCAAACAATTCCAATCAATTAGTACAATCAAACATATCCATATCAAGAAGGTGTAGCAATCAATTGATTTAAACATAAAATAGTCTCCAAACTTCCATCTGGTCAGAAACACGGTCTGCATTAGGATGAACACAATCTATTTTTCGAAACTCCAGTTTACTTTTTCCCGTTGGTAAGACACGGCCCGTGTCAGACTCGTCCCATGTCAGACTCGCACACGGTCCGTGTCGAACTCCATATAGTGAAGACACAGTTCGGTTCAAGTGACCCGTCCCGTGTTTACTCCAAACATGGCCCGTGTTTAAGCAACGCGATCTGTTTCCAGGGACATTTCGTTAGTTGACCTGATCTATTTCTGTTCCGAGGGTCGAGGAACACGGTTCGCGTCAAGGGGCGGCACGGTCTGTTTCCTGCCATTCTGTTGCATTCCCGAGAATGCGGCCAGATCTGTTTTCCGTTCAGGTGACGTCGAGGAACATGGCCAGTGTCAAGGGGCGATGCGGTCCGTTTCCATCTTCGATGTCGTGCAATGCACGTGGTCCGGTCCGTTTCCATAATCACAGATGCAGCCCACGTTGGGTTCGCACGCGGTCCATTGTTTGATCTTCAAATGCTGTTGATGACCGCTGGTCTTCTTCTCCAACTCGTTGTTTAAAGCATATTATTGTTAACAATTAAATACTACAATTAAACTATCATGCAAATACCATCATTATCATTCTAGCAAATCTTCTATTCTATCATATAAATATGATAAACCCTTAGGGTGTGTTTGGATCACTCTATTATTTAAGGATTCCAAGGAATCCTCATGGGAATTTCACATTCCTTTGTTTGGTTGTGTCATATTTAAGAATGCACTTAGCAATATAACATTCCCGTCGGAATGAGATTTCTATGATCTATAGGAATCCCATTTCCTCCAATACTTGTGTCAATCTAACATTACCGACTCAATGCTTATGTTTAAAACAAATATATTTTTTCTTTAACTCCACCAAACGTACTAAACCAAACACCATAATCCTACTTTCCAAGGAATATGATTAACATGAAATATATTCCTAGGAATTCAAATATTCCTATCAATGTTATAAAGTATGAACCAAACACACCCTAAGGTCGATCCTCCTAACTATATACCTTGGTTTGAAGTTGAACAATATTCTTCTTCCTTGCCCAAGATTTTTCTTCTCGCTTCTCTCCCTCGATGGTTCTTCTTCTTCCTCCTCGTCGCTGTTGTTCCTCGTCGATCCTCCCTCTAATCTATAAGACGAGAGAGAGAGAGGGAGAGAAAATTGCAAGAGGGGAAGAGGGGTTGAGTACTATTTATAGGGAAAGAAAATCCCTCTAGATGGAGTTTGAATGTGATTAGAAATCCCATGAAAATTAATTTGGATAGGATTAAGAATATTAAGTTGATAACAATTTGATTTTGACTCATATATATCCCTTTTCCTAATTCTAATCACATCCTATCTTATCTTATCTTTTTACTTTATTTTATCTTTTTATTATTTCTTTAACAATTGAGGGTGTTACATAAACAATCATGAAATATAAGACCTACATAATCATAGCAATTATGATATTTTAGAGAAAAAACCTGTGCACAATTTTTATGAGCCTATGGAGATAATCTACCATCAAAGAAAGAATGGACATTATCACCTAAGAATGGACATTATAACCTAATATGTTTAGTAGTAAAAGAAATGCATGGCATTTTGTAAATTGCCAAAATGAGATGTCTTATCGTGAATTAGAACGAAAACTTCCAACTTCAGTTTGAATCTAAAATTCTGACCTCTTCTGCACTGAGAAGATATAATTCCACGTCCATTTGATGAATTCATCTATGAAGTTTGTGGTCTTGTATACACAATATTTCATCAAGTTATAACAATGAACACTAGGGAGATTCACTATCACTGTGAAAGGTTGGAGTAGAATGTAAAACCTAGGAAACCTCTAGCCAAAGACACCTTTGGCTATGCAGGTGGATTGGTGGTTGCATTCTTGCATTTGACATTGACGAATCTTATTTTGATTCCACTTGCATTTTCCAAACCCTCTCTGCTATTCCTATATGACGAACAATGCCTGTTGTCTTTGTCTTTCAGCAGTTCATATTGCAATGACTCTTTTACCTTGCTTACTCAGGCTGATGTGCATGAATCAACGACAGTCGAAAATATCAAGGATCAAGAACCTGATTTCTATAGAATGGTGATCAGTGTGCTGAAGCGCGCCGAGGATGATTTTGGTTTATCATAATTTTTTTTTCTTTCTTAGGTGCTCTTAGCAGTTTATTCTCACAGTTAAGTCCAACTCTACAACATTGTTGCCTTCAATTTTTATTTCTTCAATGGATTTTGCCTTTCAATGTCACTAACTTTTTTAACACTTTTGTGTGGGCTGATGGCTTTTCAAGAAAGAAAATCAAGTGTTTGCTGTCATTTATTCCACCGACGTTGCAGATGTTAAATTATTTTAGCCACTCTGTTTAGTTCATAATAATATATCTAGGCCTTAATTGTATTTCACAATTTTGGATTACATTAAGCAACTGATCAAATATACTATATATCATACTTGGGTGACAGTGTTGGATTAATTTAGCCATTCTGTTTTGTTCTCCTTCATATGAAACTGGAAGACCCTCTTTGCTTGAATTTGTTCTTAGTTTTCAGGTCAGAAATGTTGGGCATTTACTTGTACATCTTTTAACCTTGATCACATGCAATGGATACGATGGAATATTAAATTGCGACCTAAGCCACCAGATTGCCTTTTCGTCCAAATCTCCTTTTGGATCTTCAGGGGGCGATGTTTTATTAATTAAAAAAATATTTTATTAATGTTGTCTATCTCAAATTTGTGAAACCCATTTCCAGTTGGTATTTGCTGATATGCTATTATCATTCGGGCAAAGAGTATTATGCTGCGGCTGGTAGTACCCATCCGTTTCGAGAATTGTTGTGATACAAGCGTAAAAAAAGAAAGAGGTGCCGAAAAGCCAAAAGCTCTTACAGTTAATATCAATGTATCATTTTGTTTGAAATTAAAAGAAACATGCAAGAAATTACTATTATAAATTAAGAGCAACATTTTCATACTTGCAAGATTCTCTTTGGATAAAGTGCATTTTGCACTTACTTTGTTCCTTAAAAACTATAATGTGAAAATGATTATTTTTTTAATTATATATATAATAAGCTAACAATAGTTGTTTTCTCTTCATGTTATTAGATTTATTTTGCTCGTATGTTTTGTTAGATTGTTAATTCTTGGTACTTCTGTTCGGGTCAAAATTAATAGTTAATATTTATCCCGTAGTAGAAAAAGTGTTGCGCCCTAAAAAACCGAGTGATTCATACATGTTATTGCAATACAGTTACCTTTATGTCCATGTCCTAATCTACCTCCACAATCCCAATTATGGAGGATTATTGGCAACTGTAGTGAGATCAATAGAAGTTATTATTCAAGTGTTCTTTGATCTTTTCTTTTCTGTTCCTAGGGTTTTAAACAGATTCAGAAGTGATTTATATCATTTTACATATGATTTTGGCATTGTTTTGTATAATGATAATCTTATGTAATTATGTTGAAAGTAGAAATACTTTTAACAAAATCAACTACATTGCTACGAATAGTCTGGTGATAAGCCGTTAGTACCTTGTCAATAATATGTCTAGGATAACAAAATTCTCTAAAGTTACGGAGAATCCTCGATCAGAGCCCTACCTTTGGAACAATATATATATATATATATATATATATATATATATATATATATTATAAATGTTGTAT